>OZ014442.1:3606325-3649916 GCA_963966035.1 Acleris laterana | reverse complement strand
ATTGAGTTTGCTTGTGGTGACTGCGCGTACGGCCGGTCTTTGTTTGAAGATGAACTGAATATACTGTGCCTATGACTTGGTTTGGAACTAGATAAATTTGAGTGACATAGTCCCCTGATTTGTCACCTGCGAGCGGTACTCCGGCTGCATGAGCGCGCGCGCCCACTGGTGCGCCTGGTGCTTGAGTCCGGCGCGAAGACACTCAATCACTGCCGATGTCAGGATCGACACTTGGTCTGAAAGCAACGTTCACAAGGTTGTCTGACGAAAGAAACTTTAAGAAGATTCAAGTAACATAAATAAACGGAAATTGGGTGTTTTACTCTGTACAGTCTGTACATACAGAGTAAAAAACTTGTACTTGTTCACTTCTAACAAGATTGTGATTGTTGTGCATAAGCGTCTTGATTTCATACGAGTCTAACAAGGAGGCGCTAGATACATTAACTAAGATATATTTTTTTGTCTCTCTTGGATGGCCCTACTTTTATTTGACTGAAAACACAATTTATGTCCAACGTTATAATAATAATAATAATAATATTTATTGGCCAAGTAACAATACATTACATTTAGCAAGTCAGGTTTGGTACATATTTTCCTTAAAAATAACATGCATCTATATTATAACATTTATAGCTCTAGTAAACATTTACTTCTAAGTAGATCCATGTATTCATTGATGGAGTAAAATGGGTTTTGTTGAAAGAATACTTTCATTTTCTTTTTAAAATCATTAAGTGACAACTCAGTTACCCTGCAGGGCAGTAAATTGTACATATTAATTTTAAGTGGAATCCCTTGTTTATAATACTTCTTAGTTCTCGTTTTAGGTACGCATAACTTATATTTATTTCGTGTGTTAAAATTGTGGACGTCTTTCCTTGTTTTCATAATATCTTTTTGTGTATGGATTTCTAGTAAGCTGCTAAATATGTACAATGAAATAACTGTCATTATTCCATCCTTTTTGAAGAATTTCCTGGCGGATTCGTACCTGCGTAAATTATGCATTATTCTGATTGACCGTTTTTGTAGTTTTAGCACTTTTTGGATGTCTGATCCATTACCCCAGATATTTATTGCGTAGTTTATATTTGCATGTATGTAGGCATAGTATGTCATGGTCAAAGATTTTTGATTAATTAGTGGTTTTAGTTTAATAAGAGCGTAGTTACCGCTTGCAATTTTTTTACAGATTTTGTCAATATGTAATTTATGGCAAATATTATTGTCAATTTCATAACCTAAAAATGTTGTATTTGTTTTAATAGTTATTCCTATGTCATCAATGCCGTCAATCTTATTTTTATGTTTCATGGTATAGTTTATTAGTGTAGTTTTTTCTGTGTTGAGCATTATACCGTTGGCGTCAAACCAATGTTTTAGTGTAAACATAGCATTTTTTATTTTATTTTTTGTGTCAGGTAGGTTAGGTCCCTTGATTCCCACGTGGGTTTCATCAGCAAATAGTGTTACGAGTGAATTTTGCGGTAAGCAAGCTGGCAGATCGTTGATGTAAATCAGGAACAATACAGGACCGAGTATAGACCCCTGAGGCACACCAACATTTAGTTGGGCCTCGTGAGATTGAACACCATTTACATTGACTACTTGGGTTCTATTTTCAAGGTAGCTTTTGATTAAGTTAAATTCACTACCGCTAAACCCATAGTATTTTAGCTTTTCTAAAAGGACATCATGTCTTAAGTAGTCGAAGGCCTTTGATAGGTCACAAAATAAGCTAGCGCACTTTTGTGATTCATCCATAGCCTTTAGGACAAATTCAGTTACAGCACTAAGTGCCATTATGGTACATTTGTTTTTCCTAAAACCAAATTGATTTTTGTTGAAAATTTCGTTCATTTCAAAGTGCTCTAATACTTTGTCCTTAATTATAGTCTCTAATATTTTTGATACTGCAGGAAGAATACAAATAGGTCTATAATTATTTGGGTCGTCTTTTTGATTTTTCTTATAAATCGGAATTACTTTTCCTAGTTTAAGGCAAGACGGAAATATGCCTTGACTAAGACAACAATTTATTATATTCAACACTAATTCTAAAATGTAGTCATTTTGAAGAGTTATTTTTTTTAATAAAGTCAGAGTTCAAGTTGTAAATGTCTTTGGAGTATTTGTTTTTCAGAGATTTAATTTTGTTTCTTAATTCGTTTAAGGTCAGTGGCGGGAAATGAATTTGATTTTTTATTTGTTTTTCAGAAGTAAGAAGTAGGTTCTTACACTTACACAAGTCTGTCTGAGAATTATTTGCTATTCTTTTTGCTACGGTTGAGAAGAATATGTTAAGAGTTTCAGCAATTTCTTGATTATCGGTTATTGTACGCCCATTTTCGTCGCGTAGTTTTTCAATGTTCAAGTTTCGCTTTGTAGTATTTTTATTTGTTTGTTCCTTTATTATATTCCAACATTCCTTTGATTTATTTTTTGCTTTACTTATTCTATCCGAGTAATTAATTTTCCTTGCAGTATTTAATACTTTTTTATATATCTTTTTATAGAGTTTAATTCTAGCAGTTATTTTATTACATGGAGCTAAATCCTGAATTAACAATAATTTCTGTAGATTATTTTTTGATACTTCTATTCCTTTTGAATACCACTTGTTTTTTTTGGCTCTTGGGAAAGACACATTCCTTTCAGGGAAGGCTATATTAAAGTAGTGTAGGATTCCATGCAGAAAAGATTCCATTTTAGCATTAGGGTCCTTATTAAGGCAAATTTCATAGAGCAATCTCTCATCATTACAAAATAAATAGTAAAAATAATTATAATTATGGTTAGACATATTTCTTATATACAGTGGGGTTTTCTGAGTCTGTTTAGGGTTAGTTGTTACAATTCTAATAAGTATAGCATTATGGTCAGATAACTTAGTATTAAGGACTCGAGCTTTACAATTTTGTTTGCTAAAGTTAACTATGAAATTATCTATACAAGTTGCACTCTGTCCCTTTGTTCTAGTAGGTTCATTAATAAGGTACTCACAGTTATAACTTTTAAGGGTATTCTTGAATTTATTTACTTTGTTATTCGATTTTAGCATGTCCAAGTTGAAGTCACCAGTCAAGATCATTTGTTTACCTTCCTTGGTAATTTTACGTAGGATAAGCGTGATTGTATCATTAAACATATCGAAATCATAGTCAGGGCGATAAACACATATTACTACGACTTTTGGTGACTTCAGCTCGATCGCTGCTATTTCACAGTTAATTTCTATGGATAACCTACATATATCTTGTCTTTGTTTACATTTTATATTGTTTCTGATGTAAATCGCAACGCCCCCGTGATTAAATAATTTCCTATTAAAGTAAGATACTAACTGAAAGTCTTCTACGGTCATTGTTTCCACTTGTAAGTCATTTGCCCATGTTTCAGTTAAGCATAGCACGTCACAGTTAAAACTATCTGTTAGCACCTCTATTTCTGCGTACTTATTACTAATGCACTGGATGTTAGTGTGGATTATTGCTAAGTCTGATCCTGTTTCCCTTTTGCGGTCATAAAAGGGCTAGATTTTGTTTCGTTGTTGTCATCGGGTTGGCATTGGATGAATGTCAGTGAAGAAGTTCCACCGCATTTTACTCGGGAAGTGCATATTAATGAGTTTAATACGTATTTGCGTAATTTATTCCTACTTCCGGTCCATGGGTTCAGTTCTAGATAGCGTACGAGTATGTTCTCATTGCCGTGTGCCAGTTGTGATATTTGCCTATTTATCCAAAATATCGCGTCGTTATTCATTTGGTCATATAAAATGCTGCTTATTATTAGTTTAAATCTTCTTGTCGCGGGGCATAAAAGAGTGTTTAGCATCCTAGTATATGATCTCTTTGTGTAAGCATTCATAGAATACTGGCTTATTAAAATAGCAACTGTGTCCCTTTCTGTCAAGTCTTCGGTGTCTAGGCTAAAATGCTCCAGTATATTATCAAATGTTGCTTGGGGTTTACAGATGTTTACGACTTTGCATTCATTTGATTGGTTTAATTGTGAACCTAATCCTACTCCTATTCTGTCGGAGTAAATTAGTATTTTTGCCTTTTGTGTGTTGTTTTGTGTAATTTTGTCATTATTTTGTTTAAGTTTCTCTTTGTTCTGTTCTGCGACTTGTGTGCTGTCTGAATCGTTTTTTTTCCTATCCTTTTTATTCATATTTTTAAGCTGAGCTTTCTTCAGGTGTGTGTCACTGATAAATTTGTCGACCTCTATTCTATTCTTATGTTTTGTTAGGGCTTTGATTGTTTTATTTTGCTGTCTAATCCTGCGGCTGAGCTTATTATTTTTCGATGTTTTCAGATTAGTTCTTGGTTTGTTGTTGTTTACATTATCTTTTGTTTCTGTTTTCGACCTAATAGCTCTGGCATTATCTGTGTCCTCGTTAAAGTCTAATTTTTTTTTGCATTGTTCTAAATTGTTTTTTGTGTTGGTTTTCTTAATATGATTGGTTAACACATTTATTTCGTTTATTATTATAGTTAAACATGATTTAATCGCGTAAAATAATCACTGTTAATTATTTCCTCGACGTTACGTATCGCAATCCAGGGGGGTTATTATGACATGGCTAGGCAGTTCATTTTACAGTGAGCGTAAAGGACGGAGCTATAGAAATTACATAACTCTGTCCTTTTCTCTCAGCGTAAAATGAATTACACATTATACGTCATAATAACCCCACTGGTCTAACAAGGGCGGGCATCAATGTCTGCCGGGTGATGTAAGTCTCTCATTCTACCCGCACCCGGACTTATAGAATTATTACCTCTATTAGGTTCTCGCTTGTGTTTCATAGATATATTCGTATTTCTGGTAACTAAAATGACTTATTGGATTCACAAGAGCACCTCCACCATTACAATTGATTTTAACATCACAAACCAAACGTTGGTTATTATTGCCATGTCACAACCAATATGGGACCAGCCACGTGTGTTATGTAGAAGAAAAAAATATCAAAAAAACATTAGTGAGTCTAGAAATTGTACAAAATATCCCGAACTAGGAACTAAGCGTACACGATAAAATACTATCTATAGACTAACTAACAGTAAGGCCGTTTGTCCACCGCACGCCGTCAACGAAACGATAACGATAATGAGATTTGTCTGGCCGAGATCAAGATGTTGTGACGACGGTCGTTAGTGCACCGCGACGACCTCGGTGGTTCAGTCGGTTGGTTGTAGCTGTTAAAAAACCAGTGCTATGACGTCACGACGCCGGTGTGGTTGGTCAAACTCAAACGTGCTTTGTATTGCCGGTACATCGGCTCGTCACAATCTCGGGCCGAGTTCTAGCGGTAGCGACGATCTACTCTAAAAATGTCGGGAGGGATGACGGCGCTCGGGTGACGGGCGTGCGGTGTCAGGCGGCCATAGTAAATGTATGTGTTGCTACTTCAGGGCCGTCATACATACATACATACCTTCACGCCTGTGTCCAATGAGGTAGGCAGAGATTATGGAACGCCAGGTGCACCGATCTAAACTCACAATTTTCGCTTCCTCTACATTCATCAATCTCTTCATGCACGTACGTCGGTTTCGGGTGCTTTTGATTAGGCTACTCAGTACATCGCGAATCTGATCACCGAACGTCCGTCTAGGACGTCCCCTACCGACATCTCGGCTCATTCTCGCTCGCCATATCTCTTTTTTCATCCATCCTTTCTAAATGACCAAACCATCTTAGCATACCCTTTTCAATTTTAGTCACTACATCTTCTTTCAATCCACATCGTTCTCGAATCTCGCTATTTCTTACTCTATCTATCATCCGCGGGTCGTCATCTCGCTGACAAACAGCCTAAGTAATTAAGTTGTGGGTACTACTTGGTTTTTTTTTTATGGCATAGAGAAGACAAACGAGCACACAGGCCACCTGATGGTAAGTGGAAACTGTGACCCATAGACATTCGCATTCACAAGACTGCAATGCAATCCTAAGACTGCAAATGCGTTGCCAACCCTGAGGACTAAGATGGAATGCCTCTATGCTAGTCATTTCACCGGCTGTTTTATCCCCAAACCGGAACACAACAATCGTAATCGTAATCGTGTTACTCGTATCTGTGTACTCACGCTGGTGCGTGGGGAAGAAGGTGACGTCGGCGGCCGTGCGGCTCAGCAGCCGCGCCGCCAGCTCGTGCCGCGCGCGCCGCACGTGCGTGCGCACCTGGGGGACATTCACGATCAACACTACGTGGGAACTATATTAATCTGACCTTCAATAGTAATGGAAAAAACGGATCCCCTTGACTGCCATACATATCGTTGGTCATAATGTATTGTTAGTCATATTTTTTTTTGTCATAACTTCTTTCAGGCTGATGTTACAGTTTTTGATAAACGTTTATCGTGTAAATTATTTAGGTTAGGTTAGGTTAGTTTTATAAAAATCCTGAAAAAATAACCGTGTCCTGAGAAAAATGCATTATGACTTGCGAAAATTATGACTTGAAACACATTATGACTAAAAATAATTATGGCAGTCAATAGAGACCCTGGAAAAAAATATACTGTCTCGTACGGACCACTCAGTCTAAATTTTAGATTTCAAAGTGTAGAGCGTCATCCTAGGTGAGCGAACTCCACGCGAATGTGATGCGGAGCGACGCGGCGCGAAAGAAACAAACAGTCGACAGCGATTGAAGTAGCCTACGTGACCAATATAGGCGCGGGGTGCGGGCAGCGCGGCGCGAAACGAATCAGACGCGATCAGTTGGTTTGATATTTTTCGCGCGAAGCGACGCGGCGTCGGTTGTCGGCGGCGTATGTATTTATGTATGTAAACTATCGCACAAAAAAAAACAATTACAAGTAAACCGCTTCGCATTGAAATCGCGTGTCACCGCATCGGATCGCTTCGCAATTCTGTTCGCTTTGAATCGCCCACGTAGGACGTAGCCGTAAAGGGCTATTTTCAAAAAAAAAACACACACGATTCTGCCGACTACAGCTAGTGACTCACCAGAATGTAAGCGTGCAGCGTGGCGGCGGCGTCGCGCATGTCCCGCGGCACGCTCAGTGACATAGCGCGCAGCGACACGCACATGGAGCGCAGCACGTCGCGCGCCGCGCGGTAGTTACCGCTCCGGCACTCGGATCCCGCTATTATCACCTGTTAACAATAGGATTCCAAAACACCCCTTACACATAAGCGGCCATTCATTTTGTACCACCCTACAGCTATCACTTTTAACAGCCAATTCCATGAGCAGTAAATTTGTAGGCAGTAAAGAATACAGACGATGCAATGAAAACTAAAACCATCATGGTTTTTTGGGTCGCTATAGTCGTTATAGGCGCGCTGTCCTATGGAGCCCTATTTGATAAATTATACAAATATAAACATAAACTAACATAAACATCTTACCTAGTCTAATTGTGCAAAATGTGGTTACAGAACTATTAACCAGTTTTTAGAGTTGTTAGTAATTCTGTAGCTCTGCCTGCCTACCCCACTCTGGGAATAAAAGCGTGAGCTTATGTATGTATGTATTCAAATATAACCTCAAACAAGCCTCAAACGTATACGTTTTACTGATTTGACAGCTGTCAAATCGAGGCTTTTAGAACGGCGCAACTATAGTTACGTCTCCGGAAGTCAGAGGCGTTGAGGTGCTATAGCCGAATGAAAATAGGTATGGTAAGTTACCGCGGTCTTGGCGGCCTCGGCGAACTGCCTCTTGGCCATGTAGAGCCGGAACAGGTGGCGCGGTTCGCGCGGGGTGCCGTCAGCATCGCCCAGTAGGAACTCGATGAGTCTGTTATTCATTTAGGCTATTATAATTTGTAAGAGGAAATGGCGGGACGATTTGGACGCGTTTCGAAGGAAGTGGCCGAAGCTTGCAGAAGGGCAAATGGTAGAAAAACTAGATTTAAGCATTAACTCGAGCATTCTAACAAAGGGCATTGGGTAAATTTGTTTGAAGAATATTGTTTTTTTTTTCAGCGGCCGCGGATGATTTTTACATAGTTATTTAGAGTACCTCAAAATACACATAGATGTATATAATTTATGGCGTTTAATAATATCGGAGCCGAGATATTTAAGATTTAAGGATTCAGTTTTTGCTACTACAAAAGTACGCCTAAGTAAGAATATAAAATATCTCGGCTCCGATGCACTTAAGAGTATTACATTACATAACAAAACATGTTTACTTTGAATTATTCCATCATAATTTCCCACTTTTACTAATGGCAGCTCACCTTCAAAATGTAACACTTTTACAAAAAGTCAACACTCTTACCCAAACCCCTTTGCTCAAGTCAATTTGTGTGAGATTCTCCCCTCATATATAATGATTACATACATCAAAAACCAATCCTACCTTCTAGTAAGTCGCTCGTCATCGCTCGCCGCAGCCGCATCAATAGCAATACTAATGCTCTCATTCTCCTCCTCCTCACTCGCCCCCGGCTTCAACAAATGAGACATCGCCTTGCTGTACTCGCCCGCGTGAAAATAAAACTTCCCCGCCAAAGTATAATTCTTCTCGCCTTCAAAATGCAGCGCCAACGACTTGAAATCCTCCGGCCTCGCTTGCGAAGTCTGTATCAATATCTCTCCATACAAACTCAGCTTGCCATTCTTCCTGGCCAGCTGAAACGCTTCATCATAACATAAAGACATTACTAAGAACTTAATAGCAGATGACGGGTCGTCGCTATTTTGGAAATAATTCGCAACCATCTTAGCTCCTTGAACTGATTTGGTTTCCTGAACTAAATTCACAGCTTCGTCTATATCGTCTAGCTTTTCCAAATTTAATCGTATAGCTGCTTCATAGTCGCCGGCTTTCAAATAGGATTTCAGTGCATCATGGTATCTTCCTTCAGCTTCCTTGGCTTTAGCGTACTGTATGTGGATACTGGGAGAGTTTATTTTGGGTAGTAAAGCTTCTACTTTCAGCCAGGACTTCAATTTTATGTATAGAGATGCAGCTTTTTCCATGTTTCCGGCATGGTCGTACAGAGTCGCTGCATGGCTATATTGTTTCTCCTCTTCTAGCAGCTGGGCGCAGTCCTTGAGTAACTCCACGTCTTGGGCGTGCTTCATGGCTGTGGTGACTCCTCGCATGATGTCACCACAGCGGATGGACATGCGAGCTACGCCGGCCTCGCATTTCTCGTTGTGCGTTTTGACTTTGGCCGAGTCCGTGTCTTCGGTGATTATGCTCTGCTCGTAGAACGATAAGGCTTCGTGGTAGTCCGCTCTGTTGGGAAAATATACGAGTTAGTAAAGTTATGTGAGTAAGGCGTCTCTGACCCAGCTTTGTTCGAGATACTTCGGATAAACCCTTGATGGTTATTTCGCCCACACATAATGCATGTTGCAGTGTTGAATAATACTAGCCCCAACCCTCTTTCCATTAAATTAGAGAGATTTATGTTCAGACGCAATCTAGCTGATACACTGAAAAGCTAAACACACTCACTCTACTGACAGTCTACTTGTACTCACTTCAGCTGACAGACTATTTGCACTCACTCTAGCTAACATGCTAAATGCACTCACTCTACCTGACAGTCTACTCGCACTCACTCCAGCTCACCGACTAGCACTCACTCTAGCTGACTACTCGCACTCACTATAGCTGACAGATTACTCGCACTCACTCTAGCTGACAGGCTAGACTCGCTCCTTGTGGCGGGCTGACGAGACTCACTCGCTCCAGGCTCTACCAGTTCTACCACTCACAGCAGCTCGTGATGTCGCGCGCGGTGCAGCGTGATCTCGGGCGCCATAGAGCGGCAGGCCCGCAGCGCGATGTCGTGCGCGCGGTCCCAGGCGCCGCGCGCGCAGTGCAGCTCCAGCGCGTGCAGGGCTCCGTCGGGCGCGCTCTCCAGCCAGCGCGCCGCCGCCGGACCCAGGTCCAAGCACGCTGACAGCATACCGCTGCAACGCAACAATCAGCTGGGTGAATATTCCGGCGTTCCAACCGCCGTCATTATTCTCTTCAACACATTGACGAAAATAATGATAGCTACCAGCAACTTTTGATGTCTCAATCAGCGGACCCGGGGGTAGTATCCATTCCATTTAAAATAACAAGTAAGTTATTAAGTTTATATTGAATAATATGCGAAAACAATAATGACGGCGGTTGAAACGCCAAATATTCACCCATCTACGTTACAAATTATATTTTGATTAAGGATTTGAGAGTCGCCAGCACACTCGGAGCCCAAGCGCAGATTGTCATTAATCAAAACTAAAAATAGGAACGGGCCTAAAATGAATCCTTGGGGTACGCCGGTATCAACAGTTAACCCGGAACATTGCATTTTAGTGATCTCTGGTTGCCGCGTTCTGTTTAAAAGATTTGATGATGTAAGATTATTATGCACTGTTTTTATACGATAATGGCTTACCTTTCTTACATAAAAACATGTTGAACTCAGTCAATCGCCTTCGATAAGTCACATGAAACCCAAATCCAGCGAGTTTTCTTAGTATTTTCCAAAAAAAAAACAGTGATTTTACAGACTGTATCTTACCACAGTATTGATAGGTCTTCAATATGGGAAGCATCTTCTAGCGCCCACACCATTGCTACGTCACTCAGCCGGGTGTACACACGAATCGCTAAACAAAAGACAATTAATTCAAGAAATATGCACTAGATCTTCTTGATTAATTAATTAAAGTTGTGATAATTATATGTTGTATTTTGAATATATTTCAAATCAAATAGGACAACGAAGAGCTATCAGTGTCAATTGTGTGCCCATCCTGTGGGCGGCTACAGTTTTATTTAATGATGCAGTTATAACTATTACATAATGTCCCTACCAAACTCCACGTTAAGCTCAGCAATGGCCGCCTCGCCCATCTTCCGCCACATGTCTGGGTCGTCCACAGCGTCGCAGAACAGCCACGCTTCGCTGAACCTCCGAAGTAGAAGCAGCTTCTCGATATGCTTCCGTTGGTTGGCTACTCGCTTCTCGGCGTCCGCGTCGGCTAGGCCGCCGGTGTTATGGGAGTCTAGAGCGATCTTTGTTACGCTGGTGGAAAATGTGGAAACGAAGTATAATGTAACTATACTTGGGCAGTTTTAAATGGCCCGGTTTTACAGGTGTCAATGCAGTACTAAACATAACCTCAAACATTCCTCAAGTACATATTTTGTACGGAGGTTTTGGCTGCCAAAACGCCGCTCTTAAATCGGAGCAAGTATAACAATGAAAATTGATAACAGGTTTCTGTAAAAAAAAATATTTGGGACAAGTTTTTATAGTCGACTGTACTTTTTTTGCACAGTCGTCATCTACTTGACAAGACGATTCTAACAAGCTATAACACGACGGGTTTATCATGTGTAATTTAGGAGTTCCTATGGCCACCCTGAGTCACCATCATCAGACCAGCTCGATGGTATTATATTATTATGTTGTCATCAGAACTAAAGGTGTATATAGTGTCAGCTTCATCGGAAACCGGGAAGTGGATCAAATTTTACTTACAAGATTTGACCCTTCCTTACATACATAAGTACATACATTGCAAGTTAAATAAAAGCTTTTAGAAAGAACCAAAAAAATTGATAAAAATAAATTGTTAGAGTAACTCATCATTTTATCGAATATCACTTCATCGATTGTATCATTCCATTTCATCGAACGCTATTTTCTGCTAAAACAATGATGTTCTCAGGAGATCATAAACAGTACTTTAAAGAGACAACACTTCTTAATTCTGAGATTTCTGAGTCTGATAAAAAAAAGTGCAATTTAAACAAAACACAACACGAACCTCCCCCCACTCCCGTAGCAGTAGACATCCCCCGAGAACAGTATGAGCGGCACCGTGTCCACCAGGACCGTGGTGGCGGCCACGAAGTCCACGTGCGCGCCGTGCACGGAGTTTGCGGCGTAGTAGTACGTGTGCAGCGCGCCGCCCGCGAGCACCGCGAACACGTTGCGCTCCGACAGGCAGATGTCCCAGATCACGCCGCTGTGACACATTAAGGCCCGTATCAATAAACTCATCTTGGCTGAGATGCGCGTCACAAGATATGTCAAAGTAAACGTCAAGCCATAGAAAGCTGTCATTTTTGACGCATCTCGAGACGAGCTTTAGAGTTTTTTTTTTTATGGCATAGGCATGACAAACGAGCACACAGGCCACCTGATGGTAAGTGGAAAATGTGACCCATAGACATTCGCATTCACAAGACTGCAGAGCAATCCTAAGACTGCAAATGCGTTGCCAACCCTGAAGACTAAGATGGAATGCCTCTATGCTAGTCATTTCACCGGCTGTCTTATCCCCAAACCGGAACACAACAATGCGAACACTGCTGTTTGGCGGTAGGTTAATGGAAGTTGAGATTAGTCTATTAATACGGTTCTAAAGGTAGGACCGCATTAGGCGAAACTGAACGGCAGCGATGCGACCAAGTATTATATCTATGAAATTGCATGAAATCGAGACGAGATCGAGCGAGACTACGCGACGCGATACTGGTCGACGAAGTAGACCAACTAACCAAAGATACGACTTGTCACGTCTCGCGTAGTTCCGTTACCACTTTTGATAGTAAAACCGATTTTGATAATATTTTAACACAATTATTATCTTAATTGAATTAGAAACATAATGCACATGTATTTTGAAAAATTATAGATTGGCGTTGTATGGACATGTAATGAGGAGGGGCGAAAGAAACATAAATAGAGGTGGAGGAAGACCCAAAAAGGTTTTGGATGGATTGTGTGAAAATGACATGTGTATGAAAGGTGTGAGTGCAGAATAAATAATGGATAGAAAAGAGTGGAAGAAGAAAACGTGTTGTGTCGAAACCACCAACCTAGTGTGGGACAAGGTAAGATAAAGATCATCATCATTAAATTTAAGAGCTAGGCTCTTGTCGGTGAAGTAATTGCCACTTTTCTCTACTCTGTGCTAGCTTTTTCACCTCCTGATACGACACGACATTGGCCTTCTGTCTTATTTGGTTGAAGTAAGTAAGCCTAGGTCTTCCTCTTCCTCTTTTTCCTCTGGCAGATGTCCCAGATCACGCCGCTGTGACACATTAAGGCCCGTATTAATATACTCATTTTGGCTGAGATGCGCGTCACAAGATATGTCAAAGTAAACGTCAAGCCATAGAAAGCTGTCATTTTTGACGCATCTCGAGACGAGCTTTAGAGTTTTTTTTTTATGGCATAGGCATGACAAACGAGCACACAGGCCACCTGATGGTAAGTGGAAACTGTGACCCATAGACATTCGCATTCACAAGACTGCAGAGCAATCCTAAGACTGCAAATGCGTTGCCAACCCTGAAGACTAAGGTGGAATGCCTCTATGCTAGTCATTTCACCGGCTGTCTTATCCCCAAACCGGAACACAACAATGCGAACACTGCTGTTTGGCGGTAGGTTAATGGAAGTTGAGATTAGTCTATTAATACGGTTCTAAAGGTTAGGTTAAGGACCGCATTAGGCGGAACTGCACGGTAGCGATGCGACCAAGTATGATATCTATGAAATTGCATGAAATCGAGACGAGATCGAGCGAGACTACGCGACGCGATACTGGTCGACGAAGTAGACCAACTAACCAAAGATACGCCTTGTCACGTCTCGCGTAGTTCCGTTACCACTTTTGATAGTAAAACCGATTTTGATAATATTTCAACACAATTATTATCTTAATTGAATTAGAAATATATGCACATGTATTTCGAGGAGTTATAGATTGGCGTGGTATGGACATGTAACGAGAACGGACGAAAGAAACATGAATAGAAGATTGATAAGTATGAATGTGGATGGATATAAGGGTAGAGGAAGACCCAAAAAGGTTTTGGATGGATTGTGTAAAAATGGCATGTGTATGAAAGGTGTGAGTGCAGAATAAATAATGGATAGAGGAGAGTTGAAGAAGAAAACGTTTTGTGTCGAAAGTTGCGGAACCTAGTGTGGGACAAGGGCAGCAAGGTAATGATTAATGAATCATATGCACATGCATTTTGAAGATCCATATAAGTTTCTTCCATGTTGCCAAACGACTGACAGACCAATTTTTCTGCGAACTGTCGCGCCACTCGAAGTGTCAGCTAGCCAACGACTTCGAAATCTACAAAATATGACAACCAAAGAGTACCGATCTTTAGTAATAGAGTGCTGGTTGTTTCTTATAATCATGCAAACACTGCCAAAGAAAGAAAGTACGGTCACGAGCGTTAATTTGGGACCCATTTCAAGAAAATTATGCTTGAAGTCATCAATGTCATTAGAGATGTCAAGTCATTTGTGACTTTAAGGAAACTCAACCTTATTGTTGTAGCGAATGTCAGATTGACTTTGGACCTAAGGTGGGTACCAAATTTAATCTCGTGACTGTACAGTCACACGCCGCAAGTACGTATGTATGTTTTCATCACACTTGCTCGTAAATAGTGTCCTAACATGCTAGAAAAATCGACCGTAAATTCAAAATAATACCCGCGGGCCTTTTTTTTACCATTACGCCCTTAACGTGCGTTATAGCTTTTTTTTTAATATTATACGTGGACTCAAACTATCACAATATGTCAGGACCCCAATTCTTGTGCCATTCGATATGAAGTTTCATTCGAGATGAAATATCAGTTGCATACAATTTCCTAAAAATCTCGCATATAAACTATTGATCTCGACTGTCACTAGAATCGGACTCCGAACACATTTGACATTATCTGTGGTAAGTCACAGACAATGATGTAGTCTGCCGCTAATAAGTCAAAATAATGATCTTTTGTCTGATTTTATGTCATTTCCTCGCAATTGTGATGAAAAACATTGTATGTTACACGGGTGGTAAAGGTTTTTTTTTTATGGCATGGATAAGACAAACGAGCACACAGGCCACCTGATGGAAAGTAGAAACTGTGACCCATAGACATTCGCATTCATAAGACTGCAATGCAATCCTAAGACTGCAAATGCGTTGCCAACCCTAAGATGGAATGCCTCTATGCTAGTCATTTCACCGGCTGTCTAAATACAAAACTCGAGTCATTAAAGCCTCTCTAACAGACTCTCGTTTGTAATTCTTTCTTTACCACCCTTGATACACAATGTATGTAAGTGTAGACTCACCGCAGCGGCGAGGCAGTGTTCGGCACGGTGCACAGCTCGTCGGCGGCGGGGCAGTAGACGAGCACGCGGCGGCGCTCGTCGGCGAGGCAGGCGCGCACGCCGCCGATGTCGCAGTACACGCCGCGGACGCCGCAGGTGTGCTTGTAACGCTCACACGTACGCCACTCCTCGATGCCGAAGTATTCTACGTGGCCTTGCTGTGGAAACGAAATTTATATCTATACTAGCTTTGGTTTAGATTTTTCATACAAAAGGATTTTCCCGCTAATTCCCGTTCCCTTGGGAATTTCGGGAATTCCTTTCTTAGTGCACCTCTACGGTACCTAAGCTACGTCCCTTCCAAATTTCATGTGCCTACGTTTAGCCGTTTAGGCGGTGCGTTGATATGTCAGTCAGTCAGTCAGTTTCTCCTTTTATATATTTAGACTAGCTGTTCCCGTGTCCACTTCATTGGGCAAAACATTTTTTTTGAGTTAATAACTTTTCCGCTAATTCCCGTTCCCGTGGGAATTTCGGGAATTCTTTTTTTAGTGCACCTCTACGGTACCTAAGCTACGTCCCTTCCAAATTTCAAGTGCCTACGTTTAGCCATTTAGGCTGTGCGTTGATATGTCAGTCAGTCAGTCAGTTTCTCCTTTTATATATTTAGATAGAAGATTGAGGGGCATAATCATTATTTGTCATAATGTAGTGTTTGATCGAAAACGGTTTTTACAATTAAAAAGATTTTTAATTAAAAAAATATTATAAATAAAACTAACCTACAGTCTATTTCTTGTACCGTAGACTAAAATGACATTTCATGTGTTGCCTGTTCTTTACAACTCATAAATAGTGATGTGATAGGTTAGGTTAGGTTAGACTTGCGACAACTATAAAAAATAACTCATGCGAAAAATGCCTTTCGATAAAATGAAAATTCTGTCCGTTGAAAAGCTTCGATAAAATTATAGGTACCCATAGTGTGTATGTTAGTTGTAAACAGCGTCCAACTCACGTCGGTGGTGAATATGAAGAAGTCGCTGGTGAGATGTATGTCTGTGATGACTGCGCCCGCCATGTGCGGCTCCGGGAACGTCATCGAGTCACGCTCGCCCTCGCCGGACTCGGACTGCTCGATCTGAGGACAAGAGGCAATGACCAACAAAATCAACCACATATAAGCCAAATTTTGACTGATATTGGAACCATTTCATATTTTTGTCGCACCTATGATTAGCAGTGATTGAAAAATGAGAACGGAATATTCTATTTACCAAAAGGGCGGGAAATTTATCTTTCACGACGCTACGCCACTGAGCAACTGTATTAAGAGGCCACCTATGATAAAGTCTAGTGTTCCGCGAACCATAACGCCTTTGTATCTTTGGATCCCTTTGACTGCCATACTTATCGTTGGTCATAATGTAATGTTAGTCATACTTTTTTTTGTCATAACTTCTTTCAGGCTGAAGTTACAGTTTTTAATAAACGGTTAAGACTAGCATAGAGGCATTCCATCTTAGTCCTCAGGGTTGGCAACGCATTTGCAGTCTCAAGATTGCATTGCATTCTTGTGAATGCGAATGTCTATGGGTCACAGTTTCCACTTACCATCAGGTGGCCTGTGCGCTCGTTTGTCTACTCTATGCCATAAAAAAAAAAAAAAAAAAAAAGATTAGTTAGGTTAGGTTAGGTTAGTTTTATAAAAATCCTGACAAAATAACCGTGTCTAACCTAACCTAACCTAACCTAACCTAACCTAACTAAGGTTAGGTTAGGTTAGTTTTATAAAAATCCTGACAAAATAACCGTGTCCTGAGAAAAATGCATTATGACTTGCGAAAATTATGACTTAACACACATTATGACTAAAAATAATTATGGCAGTCAATAGAGACCCGTTCTTTGGATATAATAAACTTGATCATATTTGCTTAAGACTGGCAAACGTGAAAATACGATTAGAAATAAAATCATCGATAGTTTTAATTTTCAAACATGACACCTATTTTGCATGTTTTTGGCTGAATCTTCGAAACCCTACAATCATTAACGATGATTTTCGATTAAATAGTTGATAATATGCAATTTCTTAATCCTGGCAAACCATTTTTTCGATAAATGTTGTAGTTTTAAACTAAACCGCAATTAATCGAATTTGACGCTGCTATCAAGGCGCGCCGCGGAAGCACATAAAGCCATCCCTTTTCTTCTTCTTCTTCTTATGGCATCGAGTAGACAAACGAGCACACAGGCCACCTGATGGTAAGTGGAAACTGTGGGTTACTATCAAAATTCCCTTTTCGCCAAAGAACCATTTCAGATAGATGATATAACAGTAAAATACACGGTCAGCAATGAGTCAACTCAACTGAATGACATGAAAGAAGAATACTTAGCCAGCAAAGTGTCAATTTAGCAGGGCGGTTCAAAATTAGAATGAGCAAGTAGCCAGACGTTTGGTAATATAAATGGACCGTATGATTAAAATACCCAATTAGCCGAAAGTTAAATTAGTCAATTGGCATGAACACAGAACGGCTTAGTAGCAAAACGTCTGGAAATGAAAGTAGTCCGTAAAATTAGAATACTTGTCTAATTCATCGAGACTAAAATTAGTTGATTGTCATGACCACAGAACGAGTTAGTAGCAATACCTAATTCGTCGAAAGTAAAATTAGTTGATTTTAATTATCAAGTGTCATATCAATACGCCATTTTAAGATCCAGACGTTTTGCTACCGGGCCATTTGGCGATCATGTCTATTTAGTAATTGAGACATTTTGAGATACAAACGTTTCGCTACCGGGCCATTTAGCGTTTATGTCTATTAAGTAATAAAGACATTCTAAGATAAAGACGAGTCGCTACTAAGGTATTGTAAATTGTAACATTCTAAGATCCAGACGTTTTGCTAAAGATACATTTAGCATTCATGTCTATATAGCAACAAAGACATTACACAATCCACACGTTTGAGCTATATTGTCATTTGGCAAAAAGGGAATTTTGATAGCAACCCGAAACTGTGACCCATAGACATTCGCAATCACAAGACTGCAATGCAATCCTAAGACTGCCAATGCGTTGCCAACCCTGAGGCTAAGATGGAATGCCTCTATGCTAGTCATTTCACCGGCTGTCTTATCCCCAAACCGGAACACAACAATGCGAACACTGCTGTTTGGCGGTAGGTTAATGGATAAGACGGTGGTAGCGATCCGGACGGACCCTGCACAAGCTCCTACCACCCGCAATCTTGTAAGGACGTGTCATGATATGCAAAATGTAGTACTCACCTTGTACAAGAGGGCGGTTCCGGCACACAATGCGGCGGCGTAGTCCCCGGCGCAGCGGAGCACGTCCACCGGCGCGGCGTGCTGCCGCCGCGCGTGCGCGCCGCCCGCCAGCGGGCACAGCCACGAGAACGAGCCGCGCGCCACGCCGAAGTGCGTGCCGCCGAGCGCCACCGACGTCGGCTCCGTTGGCAGCGTGTACGTGGCCAGCGGGCACGGTTCCGCTGGAAGAACATGCTTTTTGATATTAAAGGGAAAGTCATGGGATCACTGAAAAAACAAATGGGTTGATTTTACTAAGTTTTATGGTTAAAATAGGACTTACACGTGAGTTTGGTTGAGTTAACCAGGAAAAAGGTTGAAGCAACCTTTTCAATGTGTTGTTTTTACTAAGGTTAGGTGTTACTTCAACGAAACTCATGGGTACGTCCTAAAATGTAGTAAAATCAACCCATTCGGTTTTTCAGTGATGTTGTTTTAGTTTTAATTTGAAAGTCGTTAGAGACTTTGAAGTAAAAATACTTTGTGGCTAGAAAGCGTTTATTTTTAACGAAAATCTATACGATTACGATTTTCCAAAAAAAACGTTGTTATTGGAAAAAACACAAGTTTCCCAGATTAACTGAGGCATGTTTCATTTCTGGTGGTTGGGGATATTTCTGCCCATTGTCATTATTTGAATTAAATTTATTCCGCTAATCATACAAAATACTTGAGCCCTTAGCATGGCAAAGAATAAATAGATAAGTAATTCTTCTTCGGCCCTTAGGAGTTTCCGTTATCTATTGCCGCTCGGGCGCTAAGATTGCATGCACGCAACCAAACACGGCGATGGCGCGGTCCTGAATAAACCGGCTCAGTCAATCCTGTTGAGATTGCTTGTGGTGACTCGCGCCACGTACCTAGTCGAGGCACGCATATGCAAGCAACGCCATTTCCTTTTGTTTGTAGACGAACTGTTTATACTATGGTACGGACACAATACACTAGCAGCCGTTACTGACCCTTGTTGATCGTCTCCTGGTCGTCGACGGCGATGCACTGGTACACGGTGGCTTCGGTTAGACTGGTGAGGGTGATGACTCTGGTGACATAAGTGGCGTATTGTGGCGTTAGTCTAGCCTCGTGGACGTTGAGGTGGACACAGCCTCTAGCAGACGTTACTGACCCTTGTTGATCGTCTCCTGGTCGTCAACGGCGATGCACTGGTACACGGTGGCCTCGGTGAGACTGGTGAGTGTGATGGCTCTGGTTCCATAAGCGGCGTATAGCGGCGGTAGTCTAGCCCCGTGTACGTTGAGGTGGACACAGCCGCTAGCAGACGTTACTGACCCTTGTTGATCGTCTCCTGGTCGTCGACGGCGATGCACTGGTACACTGTGGCCTCGGTGAGACTGGTGAGGGTGATGGCTCTGGTTCCATAAGCGGCGTATAGCGGCGGTAGTCTAGCCCCGTGTACGTTGAGGTGGACACAGCCGCTAGCAGACGTTACTGACCCTTGTTGATCGTCTCCTGGTCGTCGACGGCGATGCACTGGTACACTGTGGCCTCGGTGAGACTGGTGAGGGTGATGGCTCTGGTGCCATAAGCGGCGTATAGTGGCGTTAGTGCGGTCACGTATACGTTAAGGTATGCGCGACCCGCTGTAGCCAGGAGGCGTCCGTCAGAGCTCCAAGCGCACCGCTCGGCGCCGCCAGGGGGCATTACGGAGGCCGAGACTTCGCCGTTGTTCCATACGGAGATCAGTTTTAATCTAAAATATTGTATAGATTAACTCATAAAAAGCTGGAAGAGACATACCCAACGGGAGGAGAAGAAGAATATAATAGATAATGTGCTTAGGTATAAATAAGTTGTCTCAAAAACGAAGGAATGCTTTTAAAGGGGGTGTTTTCGTACTTTAAAAGAATACAGAAAAAAAAGGTAAGAATAAAAAAAAAATTAGAGAAATTAATACATTGTAACACATGTACAAGCAGCACAATAACCAATATTTTTTACGCAATTTAATTTAATTTGGCAAAAATTAAAAAGGTCGGGAATTCAAACGCTTTTTGATTTAGATTCAGCAAAAAAAAAAACCAAACAAAAAAGTAGTCGTCATCGTATGTTCGCTGTGACGAACATTGCCAAATTAAGGGTACTTACTGACTATCACCACACGACGCGGCCTGACCGTTGAAAATTGCCACATCTGTAAGATTCTCCTTATGGTTCTTTACTTGAAACAACTCCTCCCCGACTTCCTTAATGTGTGTGGATATAGCGATCACAAAGCCAGCACTGAAGCCTATCAGGATATAACCATCTCCGTACCACTTGTAGGAGACTATGGACCCGTAGCGTTGTTGGAACGCCAGCTCTATGGGGTTTTCGGGATTGAGGAGGTTGTAGAGGTAAAGAGTCCGTTTGCCGACTACCAGACTTATCTGAAAACGGAATTGGTAAAAAATGACGATATGACAAATTATTTTAAGATAACCTTGGGGAATTATGACAGGTATATGAAGGATAGGTAATTGATTGTTTAGTTGTAAGTACGATATCGAAGAAGATAAAAAAACTGGACAAGAGCTTGTCAGGTCAAGGCCAATAAAGGGTTCGCAGACGTTAAAAAAAAACTCCCTAAATCAGGAGCAAAATATCTAGAGTGGCTAGTTTTTAATGTTAAGTTCTTGGGTATCTTTAGATGTTGTTTTCCAGAGTTTTGGTAGTAGGGATGGGATGGGACACGTAATTCTAACGAACAAGCCAGAACTAAATATTTTTAAATTGTCGATCTGTCGATGGTCCAAAAATCACATAGACTGCACGCACAGTCCTAAATATGGAGAAATTTAGGGTTTTTCATATGACAAAGTACAAAATTACTTACCGTGTTCTCCCCCGCCACCCTCTCGTCAGTCTTCATCTCAGAGAACTGCAGATCGTTGGGCGTGTCCCGCAGCGATATGATCCTGAGGGTGTCCCCGTCAGAGTTGTTGATGGAGAGACTCTTGTCTTCCGACGCCAGGACGAGAATACTGTCCTTGTTCCAAGCAGCGGATGTTATCTTCTTCGTGTGCTTACCTATTATTGGTATCCGCCTAGAAAAAAGGTTATAATGGGTGATGATTTTTATTTATTAACAGGGACCACCCATTCCCCGATAAAAGCCTTTAAAAGACTTCAACCCGCTAAAAGAATAACCCCTTTTAAATAAATATACGACTTAGTTGTTTGTTAAACTAGCCATCGCATAAGGGAAACCTAAAGAGCAGCAGTAAATTGATATCCCTCTTATTGCATAACCAAATATAAAGGTAACCCTTACCCTTACAAATAGCGCTTAAAATGCCAATCGAAAATCACTCAAAATAAAACGCTACAAAAGCAAAATCGAGCAAGACGTATAAACGGAACGGATTTGGTAAGGGTAACTATATTATATATAGCACTTTAAAAAGCAAATCGAACGGCTTTCAAGCGATACGGCTTTTCTAAATAAATCCTTATAAAACCCCATTCGAAAGCCCTTGAATGGGACAGCGGGCCGGGCCCTGGTCATTATCATTAATATTGGGCGATTTGACTGCCTGACTGACTGAAGAAATATCCAAAGAACAGTTACATAGGTGTTATGGTTATTGAGATCCAGATCGCGGAACACCTCTTAATCTTACTTGGTAGTGTGATGGTTATAGAGCGCCAGGTTCCCTTTCTGCGTGCCCACAGCGAGCAGGGGCTCCCCGTGCGCCCAGGCGAGGCAGGCGGGCGGCTCGCGCAGCCCCGTCTCGACCGTCACCCGCTTGTTGGAGTGGCACTCCCACAGCAGCACCCCGCTGCTGTTAGGAGTGATCACCGCGAGGTAATCGCCATCGTTATCCCATTCCATGGATACGCATAGACTGAAATTAAAGGATCTTTTCTTAACCCCCTACGTGAAAAGATGGGAGTTATGTGATGATGACTGCCATACATATCGTTGGTCATATCATAATGTATTGTTAGTCATACTTTTTTTTGTCATAACTTCTTTCAGGCTGAAGTTACAGTTTTTAATTAACGTTTGTCGTGTAGATTATTTAGGTTAGGTTAGGTTAGTTTTATAAAAATCCTGAAAAAATAACCGTATCCTGAGAAAAATGCATTATGACTTGCGAAAATTATGACTTGAAACACATTATGACTAAAAATAATTATGGCAGTCAATAGAGACCCGTCGCGCGTATTTACATATGTGTCTGTGTGTCTGAGTATCTATGTATCTGTGGAAGGCTGCAAAGACACTTATAGGGTGAAGCTAAACGAGCGTATTCATTAATTCCTTGGTCTTAAGGTGGATGAAGGCTTTTCATGGTCCCATCATATCGATTTTATATGTAGTAAACTCAGAGTATTATTAGGCAAGTTTTACCACTTAAGTTTCAAAGTTCCTTTAGATACATTAAAGTGTTTGTACAAAGCTTTAGTGGAATCTATTATAGATTATGCTCTTGACTGTTATGGATTAACCTTTAAAACAAATTTAACTAAAATTGAAAATATGCAAATTAGATTCCTAAAACTTCTTGTAAACAGAAAAACTAAAGCTAAGTGTAAAAAAGATTATCATCAACTGTTCAAAATCTGTAAAGTTCTCCCAGTTAGCCTTAAGCATAAGTTCCTGTTAGCACTTCATCATCACGGCGCTCAAGAGCATAATCTATCCCTTGTAAATAACGCATGCGGCACTAGGTCGGCGGCAGGGAAGTACGCTGTGCCGAGGGTCAGTAATTATTACGGTGACAGATGCCTGCAGAAACGTCTACCCTACATTCTTAATAGCTTACCCACAGATATTAGGTTGGAGGCCAATAAGGCAAAGTTTAAAAGAAGAATGTTTAATTATTTAGTTAGTATTATATACATTTTAGAATTAGTTTTAAGTAAAGTTATGTCATAGTTAAGAGATTCAAAGATCCCGCAGTCAAACTGTGTAAACAGTTTTGTGGGACAACGTTGTATTGATATACTGTAATTGTTTTCATTAATAAATTATAATAAATAAAAAAAAAAAAAAAAAAAAAAATTGACTTGTGAGTCGCTGCGTATAAAAGTCCAGCTGATTTTGCGTCGCCGTATGAACCAAACAGAAGTTTTGTACGAAACCCAGTTTCGTAGCAGAAATTACGCGCCGCACAACTCAAAAAAATACGCTCGTTTGGCTTCACCGTTACGCGTACTACCAGCGCTTCCCAAGAGGAAACCACTGGTGAGAAGAAGCACCGCAGTCAGTCGGTTTTTAACTATGGCTTATGATATGACAATGATATGATAATACTAAGCATTATTTATTAATCATTGTATTATATAAAACAATTAATATAGAACATCATAGCTCCCGAACAGATAGAGTGATTATACCGTTTTTTTTTTTAAAGAAAGCTAGCTGGCTGGTTTTTAGTTAGGTTTTAGGAAAATCTGTCGGGCTGTGAGATATCAGCTCTAAAAGCAGGGGTCTCGAGTATATTGCGGTTTTTAATTCTTTATTAGTTAGTATCACATAAGGCACACGCGTACCACTCCAATTGTACAGCAGGAGTTTTTTTTTTTAAATGTATTTTAGTATCTGCAATCAGCTATTTAGCTTTAATCAGATATTCTGGAGGTATTCAACAGCAGGAGTAGCAGGACACAATTAATATAGCGCGCGTGAAAGCGCTTACTCCGTTGATCAAGAGTCTATTATTGCCTAATCCGCTTAAAGGTTAATTGAAAGAGATCTAATCACTTAAAGGTTAACTGGAAAGGATCCCTAAAAGGGATAAGTCCTCCTTTTGGTGTTTGTTTCTTTTTGTAGTTTGCTGAGTATGGTGAGTAAGTAAATCAAGGGTCCAACCACTGCAGCTTTATCTGCTTAGCGAGATGCCCGGTAAGGTCGTGCACGGCCACCGTGGCGTCGGTGCCGGTGGTGGCCAGCAGCGAGCGCGCCTCACCCTTTTGCCACGCCAAGTACAGCTCGCCCAAGCCATGAGGCTGCTCTATGGTGTACAGTAGGGTGGTCCAAAAATCAGTTTTCTTTTTTCTTCTCCACAAGGGTCTTTTTATTCGATTAGACTTTCAATACCTCTGTGCAAAATTTGAGTGAAATCAGACAATATTTAGGGGTCGCTATGATTTGCAACTTAAATACGCCAAGTATCCACGACAGTAATTTTTGATAAAAATGACTAGCATAATTTAATTTCACTTTGTGTTTATTTCACATAAACCATTCGTATTAAAGAAGTGCGTACAAAAAATGTAATTTTTTTCTTTTTATCAAAAAAATCGCTAAATCATAGCGACCCCTAAATATTGTCCGATATCACTCAAATTTTGCACAGAGGTATTGAAAGTCTAATCGAATAAAAAGACGTGGAGAAGGAAAATAAAAAAAATACTGATTTTTGGACCACCCTAGTGTACAGCAACTGACTCTGTGCGACTGTAAGTAAATCAAGCGGCTAACCCCTGCAGCTTGATCCGCTCAGCGAGCTGCCCGGTGCGGTCGTGCACGGCCACCGTGGCGTCGGTGCCAGTAGTTGCCAGCAGCGTGCGCGCCTCACCCTTCTGCCACGCGAAGTAAAGCTCGCCCAGGCCATGGGGCTGCTCTATCGTGTACAGCAACTGAAATAACAATAACAAATATGTATAGCTAATGGAAAATGGGAGATATAGCCCCTCCAGCGAGAGTATACCAACAACAAAAAAACAAAACGAAGACAAAGGCTAACACTTACCCCCTTACTTATAAACGTGGAATAATCTTGAAATAGTTTATGCCATGCTTTGTCACTTTCTGTCAAATGCAAATGTCACAATTACAGATAAGGACAAAGCATGGCATAAACTATACCAAGCTTATTCCACGTTTATAAGTAAGGGGGTTAGAATAATACAAAGAATATTATGTTGCAGACAGTTTGGGTTAAAGTTATATTTAGTTTATTATGTCCTTTCCAAAAGAGTTACTTGTATTACTTCTTTGTTTTATGGGAGCCCCCCTTAATTATTTATTTTACTCTAATTTAATTATATATTTTTAAAGTACATAATACAAGTAAATACTCTGTGTATTTCAAGCGTCTGAATATTTCAAGCGTCTGTCTGTTGCCTTTATTAAAATTGAGCAAAAAACTGCAAAAAAAAACATGTTTGTGGTATGGGAGCCCCCTTAAATATTTATTTAATCCTTTATTGAGTATTTTTTATTATAGCGGCAACAGAAATACATCATCTGTAAAAAAATCAACTGTCTAGCTATCACGGTTCATGACATACAGACTGGTGACAGACAGACGGACAGACAGTGAAGATATGGAACCCCATAAAACTACCCGGACATGTTAAATACCATAGATACATCTCCAAAACCAGTGTAACTTGCGAATGGTTTTAATATTCAAATAAGCAATTCATAAATCGTTGTGATTCAAATGGTTTTGCCTGTTTCACATAATTATGTTCAGTTCAATAGAGAGCACGTGTTTTATTTAAAGGTGAAAAGTTTTTAATTAACGTTAGTAGGCTGCCGTTTAACAATTAGCTTTAGCATAATGGGATGGTTTGTCAGTAATTTTAAATCGCCGCTGTAGATAGAATAAGTCATTTGGAAACTTACTTTTGGTGCCGTCATCTTCAAATACTTATTAAATATTGTACCAGCATAATCTCACCCAAACTACCAGGTGGTAGAAGTAATAAAATTTTGAAGCAGTTCTTTCTTTTTTTCGAAAAACTATTGTACAAACAACATAACAACAACTACTGTCATTACTGTCAAAATATTTTTTGTGTGTGATACGCGCTGCTAGGCAACGAAATCCCGTTAGATAAATTTAAGGTTACCAGATCCTAAAATGAGGTTCACAGGAGTTTAATGTATGGTCACATTATGGGGCGATGAAGTACATTAGAAGGAGTATAATAAAATAACGACTCATGTTCATCCATGTCGCTGTTGTTAAAAATGTCGTCAAAACTTGGACCACTATATTTCTCTCATTTTAAAAGCTTTTGGGGTCTGTTTGTGTGCGTTACTCTTTAGCAGCACCAATGATTTCTTTGTCCCGTCTGGATTTCATTCTTGGTGAGGACTTGATTTATTGTATAATTCAATGTTTATCTATAGGTATGTAGACATTTTTTTTTTCGGACGGCAAATGACTTTGAGAGCTGTAACTTTTTGGCCGTAAAACAAAAAAAAATTACTTATGCATTCAAATCTTAATAAATAAATAATAAAGGAGTCTGTTGAGGAGTGTATGGGACACGGTATGTGATGTGAGAGAGAGGGTTCTCTTAGCGTTTAATTAACGAAGAACAATAGATGAGAACCATAGATTAGATAATAAGAAATTCGTCCGTATCAAACATAACAAGTAGCAAGTAGCACTAAAATATTTCAATACTTATTACATCAACGAAAGGACGATAGTTTAAAGATAAAGATAAAGATACATTTATTTGTTAAACATGATGTTTATTTTATTAATACTAGTATTAAAAGCACCATTACAAATGACCAAATATTATTATACGAAAATGCATAGTACTTATTATGTAATGTTATGTATGTAAGTGCTTCTGACAATTTTGATGTTTGTTATTTTTCTGTTCGTACAATAAAGTATTTACATACATTCATGCATACATACTTATTAGTAAATAACGTGGTGGAGCGCGTTTTAAGTTTTTGGTTGAATCAACGAATTAAGACATATCACGAACCACTTAATTTTGACGTTAAACAATTGGGCAAATGTAAATCAAATTCAGTACAGATGTAGTGCAAAATTATTTTCCTTCGGGAAAACTCGGATCTCAATCGGAATACGATGGCACCCGAACTGTCAATCAATGATTGTATTAAATGAGTGACGTTTTCATGTCCATTAAAATGGAACTTTATTGTTTAGTGTCAAATGACAAATGCTGTCATTTGTCACTTTCATCATTTTGCACTACACCTGTAGTAAGGCTAGAGGCCCTACTTTGAAAATCGAAGTTCGAAGTTACGTTAGCTCCATCAATTTTTCTAAATTTTAGTTTCAAATAACGAATCACAGGGATGGAGCTAATGTAAATTCGAACTTCGATTTTCAGAGTAGGGCCTCAGTTTTCATACATGCAAAACAGTACCTTCACGTAAAAATACCATTAATTATTACAACTCACAGTTCCTAAAGTCCTAAACACCTAGTTGCTACTAGAATCCTGCAAACAGGTCAGTCTGTCCGTAAGTTATCGCAGTGCAACCAAAAACTCCTCTGCGCTACGCTCGTCGTCGTACCTAACTTTTGAAATTCAAATATAGATTGGCAAAGTAAACGTTCAATATTTTAACCTATAATAGGCGCTTAGGCTAAATTGTTTAATTATTGTTAAAAAATATTTAGAATTTTAATGTATAGGACAATAAAACACCAATTCTAACTGCGACATACAGTGCCACAAGGTACCGCAAGCCTATAATTGGTTAAATACATTTTATAACAAGTATTTTCGTTATTTAAAAAATCGGCATAATAACAGTTCGATATTTCAACTTTCGGTGATTTGGACTTCGATAATTTAACTTTAGATAAAGATAAAAGATAAAAGACATTTATTCAGTAAGTAGGCCGCACGGGCCCTTTTACACGTCAAGAATCTACCAGCGCTTCCCAAGAGGAGACAACTGCTAAGAAGATACGCCGCAAGAAACTCAGCAGTCAGTCATTTTTTAAATATATTTCATATTATAATGGTACTTCTTAGTCTAGCATTAAATAAAGCTGTAAATATTAAATTAAATATAATATAAAATAACATGCGTAGATCAGCAGGAAAACATGCCAAAAATCTTACGAGAGAGATAGAGGGAGAAAAAGAAAACAACACCTAGGTACTTCTTATACAGGGTGAAATCTAAGTCGTGATTCCAACGATCACCTCTGTGTTCTACCCACGAGTATTATGAACAACTTTCACTATGGGACCAACTCTGAAATATCGAAAAAAAAAACAGCTGCTTCATGCATTTTGGTCGAGTGCGTATTGAACTTTTCTATGAAACAGCTGTTTTTTTTTTCGATATTTCATAGTTGGGCGCATAGTGAAAGTTGTTCATACTCGTGGGTAGAACACAGAGGTGATCATTGGAATCACGACTTAGATTTCACCCTGTATATAAAATTCTCGTGTCACAATGTTCGTTCCCGTACTCCTCCGAAACGGCTTGACCGATTCTCATGAAATTTTGTGAGCATATTGAGTAGGTCTGAGAATCGGCTAACATCTATTTTTCATACCCCTTAGTGATAAGGGTTGTCCACCTTTAACATTTTTCTTTAAAAATTATTTATATGGCAAAACAACGTTTGCCGGGTCAGCTAGTATTTGTATATAAGACGGTGCATGATGACCTCATAAAAGTTTCGATACGTTTTCCTACATCATCGGTGTCCCCTAGACAATATAAAGCATTTTACATTTGAACAAATTATTATTGACAAATTTTCGGGTTGCATTTTTGTCTGTTAGATAGTCCTCGACCCTAGATAATAAATATCAGCTTTCGATATTCAAATACGTACCCTATACCTCGACAGAGGGGAGAGATTTTTCACAATCGCGAATGCGAATGTGAATGTTCAGAGTGCGAATGCGTGAATGCTAATGTTAAGGAATCACATAAAAATATTTATAAATAAATTTAATAAATTTTCATTAATGATTATATTTCAGAAAAAGTAATTTTGCCGCTTTTTCTAACTCAAAAGTAATTTCTCGGCCGGCAGGCGAGTCACGACATAATCTGTGAACACATTCGCATTCGTTAAATATTTGCATTAATTATTGCGAATGCGAATGTCAATACGAATGTCTAAAATGATGCGAATCATTCGCATATGCGAATGTTCGTAACATCCCTAGTCTGCATAAGGTAAGGTGCCTCCTATTCTATATACTCTAAAGGTGATAACTTGATAAGCAATGATTTTCATGTTATTGTATCTCTGATTACCTACCATAGGCGTCTTTAATCAAAGCTCGAACTGATAGAGTCATTCATCTGTCATGGTGACATACGATGACAGATAACAGTTGATTCCTTTTCTAGTTGCATTTCAGTATGCACTAATCACCTGATTGTCATTTTATTTTCTTTAACTGGGTAAGCCATAAAGTATTTTACGTTTATAGTATTAAAGTTGAAAATCAAATAATTATTATTTAGCAGTCGCACAGTACGGCGGATTTGATTATTTTATACCAAAAATTCGTTATATATTTTTTCTGGGCAACTATTCCAAATATTTAGAAAAGGGCTGGGCTTGGTTATTGTTATTTACTTTCTAGCTGAAATGGCCATGAAATTAAGGACATTACTACTTGAAAAGGTTGGCTTTAAATTTTACTTATTCATAACCCTTTTTTATGAATATTGTTTCTGTTTAACTTAGTTTATCGTTGAATATGTACACTTTTAACTTTTATACCTCTGAGTACCTATCCTTATATTCTTAATATTTGTTTGGATTACAGTTTGCTGACCGGCTGAACAAAAATTTAATGACGAGAAATGTAAAAAACATGCAAGTAACATACAAACATAATGAAAATTATTTTCTTGTAAAATTGCCATTTCAAGAAGTGAATGCCACAGAACTTTTAGGCGATAACTTTAACAAATCTGATTATATCCAGTTGTATGTTCGAAGAGATGACTTTATTCAGTCAACTCTAGAAGGCATAGTATCTAAGGATGTTCAACCAGAAACCAATCCAAAGAAAATCGTTATTGACTTCAGTTCGCCGAACATTGCTAAGCCCTTCCATGTGGGGCATTTAAGATCAACCATCATTGGCAATTTTATAGCTAACATAAATAAATACAATGGCAACAATGTGACAAAATTAAATTATTTGGGTGACTGGGGAACACAATTCGGGCTTTTGCAATATGGTTTAAAAGCAAAAAAACTGAATATAGATGATTTAAAAACCAACCCCATAGAGAAACTTTATGAATCATACGTATATGCAAATAAATTATCAACTACAGATGAAAATGTGCAGCGGGAAGCCCGTAAGTACTTTGCTGACATAGAACAAGGCCGGGGAGATTTAGGAGACTGGAAACGTATCAGAGAAGTTACTGTACAAGAATTAGAAAGAGTTTACCAAAGACTAGGAATCCAATTTGATGATTATCATTGGGAATCTGACTATAACGGCTCAGCGATAAACAACTTAATGAACTCTTTACAAAATCAGCGTATTATTGAAACTGATGTAGATGGCAAGAAAGTAGCCAAAGTTAACAATAAAGCCGTAACAGTATTAAAGAGTGACAATTCAACTCTGTATTTGTCTCGAGACATTGCAGCGTTGCTTGATAGACATAAAAGATATGAATTCAATGAAATGTTATATGTGGTTGACAACGCACAGACAGATCATTTTGCAGCATTATTCGAAGTAGTTAAAAAAATTAATAGTGCAATAGCACAAGGTTGTAAACATGTAAAATTTGGGAGGATAAAAGGCATGAGTACTAGGGCCGGAAATGTTGTATTTTTAAATGATATTTTTGATGAAGCAAAGAGCAAGATGTATGATCAACAGAAAGAATCAAAAAGTAAGTTATTCTAGAGTTTTGATATTGTGACCTTTGGTCAATACTAAACTAAATTGTATATGCAAAAAACAGACCTAAAATTTAGAAGTCAGATTTTATTGTAATCCAAATAGGTTTAATTTTGGTATCACATTCTTGTAACTATTAATGAAACTACAAAAAAATAAAAATAAACTATCTTTTACAGATACCAGAAGTGCTGCGATCAATGAGGAAACCTGTGACATCCTCGGTACAACAGCAGTAGTCATAAATGATTTAAAACAAAAGAGGCTTAAAGACTATACGTTCGAATGGGAAAAAGCACTTCAGAGCGAAGGAGACAGTGGTATTAAACTGCAATATTTACATTGCCGCTTGTGGAGTTTAGAACAAAACTGTGGTGCATCCATACCAGAGATATGCGAACCTAGGTTAATTAGTGAGTCTATTGTAGGCGACGTAGTTGCGGAATTGGCGAAATTTGAAACTATTTTAAATAGGTCGTATAGGGAATATGAGGCGTGTGTTATAGTAGGGTATTTGTTTCGTTTAGCCAAGCATGTGAATAGAATGTTTAATGAGCTTAAAGTGAAGAATGTGGAGCCCGATGTGGCAGCGCAGAGATTGCTCGTATTCCATTCAGCGCGGCTGGTTGTTAAATCTGGTTTGGAGATTTTAGGTGTCAAACCTTTATTTGAGATGTAACTGTGTTGCAAGTGTTTTAGCTATGGTTAAGTCATAATGTTATTTATGAATAAAATGTTTTTTCAATACCCTTGTTTCGATAATCACCTTTGGATTCTAATCTTACCCAAAGTCCCCAGAATGAAGATGTTTTTTGTGGTAATGATGTTTAAATAAAAATTTCATTCAAGAGAACTTCAAATTGTACAAGTTTTATTTATACATCTACATCATAGACACAATAATGATGCAATATGTTGGTATCCAAGAGCCAACCTGATGATAAAGTTGGTGGTAACCCGATTTTGGTGTAATTAACATAGAACCATTAAGTCAGGACTTGAGCGTTTCATCTTGAAAGGCAGATGATGATTGTGCAAAAGAGTGATCATAAAAGATGGTCTCAAAAATATATTTTTGCTGAAACTTTTTTTACTTTGATATAATTAATTTCGTAATAGTATTAATGCTAAATCTGGATTACAGTTTGGGAGTTAAATATCATCTAACTCTACTGATTACAATCTATATAACGCGGATAGGTTTACTTCGGGAAAGTTAGATTTTTACACCTAGGTACTTTGTATATAAATAAAATAACCAAATAACACTGTCCACTGAGATTATTTGACAGGATCTTCTGAGTTAGGTACATAAATTAAGTTGGTTGGTCAAGTAAATGAAGGAGTTATGGGGCTGATGTAAGTAACTCCTTTAATGCCAAAGCCCTTATCCTTATTTATAAATAAACAAGAACATACTTTAAATTATAAATACCTAAGGAGGAGGGCCAATGAAAGGCTAAATTATTTACTTAGTTACCTATTCATGTAAAAATAATTAGCTTAGTAAACTACATTTCAATTACTTATTCTATTTAAACATACTGGGGAGATCATTATTGCAGGAAACGGATGGATATGTTAACTGTTTCTAATTATTTTAATTTTCAAGTTTGATTGAATTTTCTACGGAAATAGTATGAGGATTTTTCCCAATTTATAGCTTTTTCCCGCGAAGGCGCAGGCGCAGCATGTTAAATGGTAAACTGAGCGAAATTAGGATAGGACCACAGAAAAAAACTGCAATCAAAACAAAAGCATAAAGAAAAAGTTATTATTTTAACGAATTCGTATCATATCTAGTTATAACCAGGTCAGCATTAAGATGCCTAGTTAACTTCACAATTGTAGTCTTATTTTAAAAATTTTAGCCTGTTAAATAAATAGATTGGTAAAAAACAGCAGTATGTGGGAAAAATGTATCATATTGCCAATTCCACTCAAACAGCGCCCTCATTTATTTCAAACTCTTCTTTTGGACAAACTTTAACTAAAGCAACTTCTAAAATTCAATAAATCAAATCTTGAAAATACCATGGTATTTATTGTATGTATATTTTTTTAACTAAATAATGAAGATCCCGTATGAATGTAACACAGTATTTTTTCGTCTTTATTTGTCACTATAATTTTAGAATCATCGCTTTAAAAATAATATATATTGTCTCTGGTTGTCTAGAGACACGTCGTATTCATGATGACCACTCCCAATTACGCGGGAACCTTCAAATTAATTTATTTCTCTCAATTATTCACTACTATTACTGTGTTAGTACGCCAGGGATTACTAATATAAGGTTCTTTAAAGCAAACAATGACATCTTAAGTTAAGAAACAGGATAGTTTGAACATTTTAATATAAATTTATCTAATTTATAAGTTTTACATCTTCGGATTTCTTCGGGAAACTTCGGTTTTGGACGCGGTGACGTCAGAATAATCGGACCGATCCTGCGTCAAATCTTCACTTCCGGCAGTCACGTGGTACTCGCGGACCAATCACAACGCGTACACTCTATAGACCGACATTTTCTGACAAGCGTAGAAAAAGTTTTCGTCAACAGCCGCCATTTTGCGCTGGAGAGACTGAGAAGAATTTCGGAATTTGTCGTGTAAATTTTCTGTTTTTTCTTACATCATTTTATCATAAACTATACCATTCCGTGTATTTTAAAGTGTTAAGTGAAATCGTGTTGTTCGATCGCTAAAATAAGTTCCCTAAAGTAGCAAAAATCTGGTGATATTGTTTTCATTCATTGTGCTAGTTCCGACGGAAGATGGTGAGAGGGTCTGTGTAGCTCTTCGATTCGGAGCTTTGTAATGGCGAATACTTAGTGAGAAATTGTAATATGTGCCTTCAATGGTGCGAAGGACAACGAACGATCGGGATGTGGGTGAATTATGTTATAATGGATGACAAATCGCTTTAAAATGTTATTTCTTGAAAATATAAGACATAAAAGTGTTTTTTGAATCGGCGGGCCGAAGTATTGACGACGGCTTACGTTTAGTAAACAGAGCCATGGCCGATCATCATGTGGATGAACCGCCGAATAAGCGGGCTAAAATGATCCGGGACCCTTTCCAGGGTCCCTCAGACGCCGCGGGTGAGTACTTTTATGTTTTTAAACAGTTTACCGAGTGTTAGAATATACTTCTGTCATAAGAATCTTGCCGTGAATTTTGACATTTTGTCTTGGGAGTCTTGTTAGCACCCTGTATCGCGAGTTGCGTCGTATTATTTTCTTGCACTAAATAAAGCAGGGAAATGCGTTCCTTGCTTATTTCAAAGTATGCTTTATTTTATAAATTTGAGTTGTCTGATATTATTTATACATTGCTGCCAATAATTGTCTGTGAAGTTTCAATCTAGGAATAAGTGGGTCTTCTAAATTTCAGGATTGTTTTATCATGATATATTAAATATAGGTGGAATTAATGATTTGTGTATTTTGTAAATCATAACCTACAAGTTAATAATTAGCTTTGCATTTATTTATTTTCTTGCAATCATTTTATGTCATTCATGTTTTTTCCAATCACAGTTTGCAACTAAACTCCATTAAACAAACAATGATTCTAATGGATATGCATCTAAATTGAAGAATATTTAATTTACTTTCAGCATATTAAATTTAATCTGCATGTAATATTATTTTAATGTTTGTTTGTAACTTATGATAACATTGACCTACTTTTCTTTAACTTTGTTACAGTTATGATATACACCCTAAAATTAAATGTAATTGTGGTAAATCATTTACAAATAACAACCCAGTGTATTTTTATAGTATTTTGCAATACATAACCTCTCAGAGATACATGCTAATAACCTAACAAATATTGTGACATAGCCCAACTTCAGACTGAATGAAATTAAATTACCTATATGACATTATTACTCAATATTTTTATTGTTATTGTCAATTGAAAATATATGTAAAGTTGAATTAAGTATGAAAACTTCTTAAATAGTTAATGTATGGAGATCAGTGTATTCACCTAGTTTAGTTTTTTACATTCCTAGAATTGGGTTTAGAAATGCTCAAGAATTATCAAATGAAAGTTCAAGTTAGGCTTACATTTTTTATTGATTGATTTAATATGGCAAAGTAGTTTGATATGTTATGTTATGATATGAATTACTTTCAGAACATATTAGTTGTTACATTATAGTTTCAACCTTAACCTTCACGGTTTGGATTACAGTAACAGCCTTTTTTCACAGTTTAGGTTAATTTAAATTTTTGGTTAATTTAAATTTTTGGTTACTATTTCAGTATATATTTTTTTGCCTGCTACTTAAAAACTTGTGAACATCTTATGAAAACTAACAGGACAATTTTATAATATTGATAAACTGACCTACCTTATATGGAAAATAAACTAAGTAATTAAACTAACTAACTTAAATACCTACATTTAATTACTTTGGTTTTAATATTAGTTAGGTTAGTTTGTTATATTTTTGCTTTAGTGTAATTTGGTGTTGGTTTTTTTAATGTTTTTTTATTATTATTATGAATTGTATACTTGTTTTTATTTTGTTTATTATACTGATATGAATATACAAAGTAAATATATTTTACAATCTAAAGAATTTGTGTAATAAATTATACAAGATTCATTACACAAATTCAGAGATTTTTAAATTTAATAGATTGTATTTATTTATCAATGGTCTGTTACTTACCTTTGGATGTGTTGTAAAAGCTGAAAACTATCTAGAATAGTTTAAATCCATATTTCAGATTCCTGTCTTTACCAATATACCTAAACTCCATACCAATAGACTTGTCTTATTTATCTTAAAATGTGGTCTCTAGCCTTTGTTCTATGTCGGCCTAAAACGCATTATACCTTTGTCGCGTTTTGCCTAAACTTCATTCTTTGGTAGCATTTAGACTATGTGGTTAATTCGTCTATTTCGCTGTTGATCTATTGAGTATAATGTCTATTTCGGTAATGTAGCTACTCCGCCATTTGACTAAGTCGCGTTTGGCCTAAACTTCATTACTGAGTAGTACTGTACCTACTCCGCCATTTGACTAAGTCGCGTTTGGCCTAAACTTCATTACTGAGTAGTACTGTACCTACTCCGCCATTTGACTAAGTCGCGTTTGGCCTAAACTTCATTACTGAGTAGTACTGTACCTACTCCGCCATTTGACTAAGTCGCGTTTGGCCTAAACTTCATTACTGAGTAGTACTGTACCTACTCCGCCATTTGACTAAGTCGCGTTTGGCCTAAACTTCATTACTGAGTAGTACTGTACCTAATCCGCCATTTGACTAAGTCGCGTTTGGCCTAAACTTAAAAGATATTATGAAGAAATTAATTACAAACTCGTTATCATTGATTGTTTTGTCTTTATACTGGCCACTTGAATTTAAGGCGATTGAAAAGCATACAATTCTTATGTCAAGTAAGTGTCGTTTCTCGTTACCTGGATAGTAAGCGAACATCATGGACGTAAAAGAAAAGATTGTTTTTGTCACAAATAAAAAAGGCTCTGCTAATTTGCTCCATGCTGGATTCTCCTATTCAAAAAACAAAACCAACAAGGACGGAAGTACGTTATGGCGGTGTTCGAAAAGAAGCGAGTGCAGTGCTTCGATTAAAATAAATTCAAGGAGTGAGCTTATAAGGGTGATCGAACATTCATGTAGCCCAAACGTCGAAAAAAATATTGTGTCCGTAATTATAGATAAAACTAAAAAAGAAGTTTGCCGATCATTTGGTCCGATACCGGAAATTTTTGAAAATGTAGTTTTGAATAATCCGCAACCTATAAATTTAATACAAGAAGAAATAAATATGCCTGCTGTGCTAAAATCAAAAAAAGATTCACTATACAGAACACGGAATAGATTTCTTCAACTTGAGAAAACTCACTGCACAAATTTAAATGAAATAAAGGTGCCACATATAATTTCCAATAAATTTCTCGTTTGCAGTGATGGCAATGAAAATAATAAAATATTAATATTTTCAAGCCCGTTAGCACAAAACACAATTAAAAATTTGGCAGACAGAGACGCCAATTTTTACGGCGATGGAACATTTAAAAGTGTGCCAGTGTTCTATCAGCTTTACTCCATTCATTTGGACATCAACACCGGCAACCAGGACACTGTGAATATTGTCCCAATGATATTTTGCTTGTTGCCGGATAAAAAGCAGCAGACATACATAAGAGTATTTCAACTCGTCAGAGAACATTTTGGGATTGCCATAAAGAAGTACAAGTGTGATTATGAGATTGCTCAGATACAGGCACTGAAAATCGTGTTTCCTGGCATAGTCGTGACTGGCTGCTATTACCATTTTTCTAAAGCAGTTAGGAAAAAATCCGAGAGTTTGGGTATCTCATCAACAGTCACGGGCCATAAAGTAACTAACCTGTGTGCCCATTTGCCACTTTTGCCACCTCAATATGTGTCAGAGGTCTGGGAAACAATTAAATTACAATCTGATGAAAATTCAGAAAACGAAAAATTTGCAGGCTATATGGAAAAACAATGGCTATCTCAAATTCCGGAACTCATAAGTTGTGCTAATGAAATTCATCGTACTAATAATAGCCTAGAAGGTTGGCATAGACGGTTGAACGCCAGAATGAAGGGAAAGCCGAAATTAATCCTTTTCCTGTTCAAATTAAGAAAAGAGTCTCAATGGCAAGGGCTGAAACTAAGGCAACATTTGTTTGAAGGCAACGCAAGGAGGAAAATAGATGTTTTATTTAATGCTAAGTACAAAAAGGAACTGGAGAAACTGGAAAACAAGGAAACATCAGCTTATTATTTTTTGAAAAAGATGTGCAAAATTAGAAGAGAAATGATGTATACGTGACTTAGTTTTTACACTTAACAAATGGATTATTTTAGGCTTTTTGTTGTTTTGAAGAATGTAATTTTTTTGGTTAAAATGAGCGTTTCAACATTCTTAATATAGTTTTTAATTTGACGTTGCTTTTCATTTCATATAATTTTTTAACTTTTTTCCAACTTTTTGCTTGAACATACCAATGGAGAGTAAGTAAGAAGTCTGATCGCCTGTTTGTCACTCAAGCCATCTTGGTCTAACCACCATGATCGCTCATTAATGACACACGTATAGGTAAAATTGCTGGATGAGTCAGTGAGTGAGTCAGGACTTTTCACTTGATAAATAAAAAATAAGGGAGTAGCTTTCTACGCCCTTTTTAGGCATAATGCGTTTTAGGCATAATGCGTTTTAGGCATAATGCGTTTTAGGCATAATGCGTTTTAGTCTCAATCCTGATGCAGTCTAAATGCATTTCAGTCTTATCCCACTGTAGTCCAAATGCGTGTACGTCATAACGCGACATAGCTTGACAGCCTTTTAGTCTTATTACCGATTAGTTCAACAGAGATGAACGCATATGGCTAATTAGGAAGTTAGCGTTTTATACTATGTACGACTTAGAGTTTGTACCCACATAGGCACAATCCGTTTTAGGTAGGCGGAGAACAAAGGGTCTCTAGTTGCTTTATTCAGAAGAAAACTGCCGTTTTAGTCAAAAATGATGCATTTTTATCATATAAAATTGTTTACTAAATATGACAAGTCAATTGGTATGGAGTATAATATGTCAGAATACTGCTTAAACTATATTTTGACTGTACTTTTTTTTTTAATTCTGTACCTATCCATAAAATTTATGGTGGATAGTTGAGATGGTAAGGACAGGTACTGAAACCCTTGCCACCATGCAATGTTATTTAGATATTTTGATTTTTGAAAAAATATAGAGGGTGTGAGAAAAATGGCAGAATTGACAAAATTATCATAATCATTTATTTCAACAATTTATAGATATTAAGACCAACCACAGTTCGGATACTGAAAAAGTCACAAATTGAATAATTATGTACGGATTAAAAAGCTAAAATCAAAAAATTCTATGCTAAAGAAAGTTACAATTAAGGGCTAGTTTTTGTAATTTATAACAAAATAACTCACTATACATGGTTGAAGTTTTCAATGGAAAAGAAAAAAAATACAGTTTGACTATGCAGGGACTAAAGTCTGATCCTATTCAAAAAAATCAAAATCTAAATTCAAATATATGATCATGCTGAACCTTCAAAAGTATGTGAAAATGAAGTAATAATGGTACCTAAATTGATTTGTTTATATGAGTGACCGAATGAAAAGGTCCCGACTATACATAGTAAAACTGTCAATTAAGACTACAAAGTCCCTAAATTAAAATATATTCTGTTTAATGTGAAGTTGATTCAAAGTGTCGACCCAGTTATTCAATATGTCTTGTGAAGTTTTTTAACATACAGTTAAGCATAATTATATTTATTTGATTTCTGTACATTAGGTTTTTTACAATTTAAAATTCAAATATAAAAAGTTAAATGACATAAGTTATTATTCGTTTTGATGCAAATATTTCCTAAAGCATAAAAACTTTTCAAATTATTTTATAGTAAAAATATTTTTCTTATTAAATCTCATACTTTTGGTGCTATACAAAAGAATAGATTTTGCATCCTAAAAATTTAACCCATATTATATTTTTACATTTTTCATAATATTTGGAATCAAAAACTGGTAAATTGCCTTGCTGCTAGTGATATTGTACCAAAAACATTCCTATATGTTGTGCAGATTATACACATGATTTGTCATTTCTGACCTTTGCATTTCCAATAGTTACATGTTTATTGTAACATCCAATACATAGTAGCGGTATAACCTTAGAAATTCTCTTAATTAACATTTCATCTGCAGTTGGTGTCTTTCAAAGAAAATACAAGTGTTTCAGCCCCTAAAGTTAATTTATAAGTTGGTTTGTTAAGAACAAATTTAAATTGTATTGCTACAGAACATTTTGTGTGCAATTTAATTGGTCTAGTTGAAAAAGGAAACAGGTGTTTCAGCCCTTAAAGTTAATTTGTAAGTTACATTGTAAGGAACAAATTTAACTTTTAACTCTGTACAGCTACTTAACACTTTGTCTGCATTTGGTCTATTTTTCAAAGTGAAAAACGGGTTTTTCAGCCCTTAAAGTTTATTTTTAAGTTATGTTGTAAAGAACAAATTTAACTTTTAACTCGGTACTGCTACAGAACATTTTGTCTGCATTTGGTCCATTTTTCAAAGAGAAAGCGGGTCTTTCAGCCCTTGAAGTTACTTTTTGTAAGTTATGTTGTAAGAAAAAAAAATACTTTTAACTTGGTACTACTTATTTCTAAAATACCAGAATTACAATACCAGATTCTTAATATGCTATTGTCTCAAAACTTATCATTGAAATTATTGTATTGTGTAATATATTTACTCAATATTTCAAAATGTAGTGTCATGGAAAATCTGGTAAAGAGAAATAATACTGTTACAAAGACCAATATCCACTTTTATACTGTTATTTACTAGAAAGTTGAAAAAACATATTCAGATTATCATATAGTTCCCAAAAATTACCTTCAAATAATTACAAAAAAATATTCTGTCTATGCAAACATTGGGTTGAAAAAAAAAGTAACACGACTAGGTTATTTATTTAAAATTTAGGTAAATAATCAAACTAAAACTAAACTAATGATTTATGTGACATATGTTACATGCTCAAGATGTTCATTCCCTTGCCATCAGCATAATGTCTACAAGTACCACAAGTACCACAATTTGCCCAATGTGATCAAGTAAATATAATGTTTGAGACCTATATCTTATCATGTCATCTTACCTGGAAACTTGACTTACAAGGAAACTGTCCGTCAACGATCTGCTTTATTTTGATATTATGTTAGAGAGTAGTCTAAAATAACAGTTTTTTTTTAGCTGCCCTATCTCCAAAGTACTGAAAAGTGACTAAACCCACTAAAATAAAATAAACTTCGGTAGAGAATCTGTTAAAAATAATGATTGCTAGTTATAATACTGGTTTGATTATATTTTTAAGAACATGAAAAATTATCAGCACATTTTTTGTTACCACGGCTCAAACTCATATTAAAAAAAAATACCTTTCAAAGTTTTATATTTCTCATCAAAGATATTTTTTTTGATATTTTTTTGTGTCTCACTTATTTTTGAATAAATTTCTTCTTTTATAAATTTATACAGGGTGTCGGCTCACTAGTGCTCCAAATGAAAAAAAAAATAGGTCAGACCCTGGGCTACCAAAAACACACCCACGTATGTTCAGCAATATTTAGTACTTTTGGAGATATTGGTCATTTAAGTTGGAATATTGGTAGTTTTTCCTTATGTCAACTTTTTGTGTAATCACACAAAGTTACTTTCTCCATACTAAGTGAACCCCATGTTCCTTTTTCATCTAGTATGGAAAAACAAACTTTGTGTTATTACACAAAAAGTTCTCATGAAAAAAAAACTGGCAATTAGCTTTAAAGAGATTCTAAGTTCATAATGATTCTATCTATGTAAGAAACCGATGAAAAATATTGAAATAATACAGAAATATGATGAGTTTTTTGTAACATGGACATAAGGAACCATTAGTGAGACAACACTTTGTATGATTGATTAGTGTGATTACCTAAATTACAATCGAAAATATCAAGGAAATGTTCAAAATTAAGGAAGATATTTCAATTTTAATTAATACTGATAACGGTCCCTGGTCCTAAAACTCATTAAAAAAGATGTAATGAAGGTGCATTACTGATGATTTGAATTAATGTTTCACATGTTAATTTTATAAAAAAACGGTTTACTATTCCAGGCTTTTAATAAATCACCCTATAGATTAGTTAGTAGTAACTTAAAGATAAGTTTAAATTGTTTTAATAACCCTACAAGTTTAATGTTTCAGAATAAAAACTTTTTTTTACTTTGCATACTTGCAGTGGTATAAAGTATCTAATTAAGCTATTTAATTCATAAAAACTTGATGAAACTCAAATTTCCGTAGCATTAGGAAAACTTAATTTCAGCTTCATCTTTTTCATGTTAACTTAATTTGCTTATTTGTTTCAGCAGATGGGTTTTCTAACCTTGACATGTTCGACCTAGAGAAGGACCTCCCAGATGAGTTGATGGGGGGCTCCTGGGGCGAGCAGCCCGGCGTCACGGGCCCCAAGCCCCCCGCGCAGGGGCCGGGGCCAGGGGGGCAGATGGGGCAGCAACAGCTCAATGGGGATGACCCTACAGCTGCTATGCAAAGACAGATCAATAATCACCTTATACAACAAGTGAGTATCTCGAGCTGATGGAATTGGCTATATCATTTTAAAACGATTTATTTTCTCTTAGGAATAAGCATTAAAATTAATAAAGGTTGATGTTATTTCAATCAAATTATCATGAAAGAAAAATGTATGTCCATGTTTCGAATAAAATGAATTACTAAACGCTATCATAATAATTAATGTTTGCTTCAGTTTTCATTATTGTAAGTGGCAAATATAATTTACTTGCCACCTGTTCATATTAGTACTAATCGTATTTTCTCGTGTGCTGGTTTTTTCACAGGGCAAGGGTGGCCTAGTAGGCCACAACAATCCCTTGGGATTGGGTAGTTTAGGAAGTAAGAGTCCAAATTTACAGTCACCTCCAAATGTATCTGTATCTAAGGACCTAATGGGTGGCATGCACCCACAACTAATGCCAAATACGAGTCATCCAAATCAACTACATTCGAACATGCCAATGAGCTCTATTCAAGGTAAGTGAAAAACATTACACACCTATTTAATATTACAAGTATCATAAACTGCGTAAACTCGTAGCAAAACGAGTGAGTGAAGCTGTCGTAAATTTGTGATTGGCATCATGTTGTTTTTAGACCAGTAATGACAACATTTAAATCTTAATTTAATGGCAATAAATAAATTAAAATTCAAGATTTAGTTTGTTGTATTGATAATACAAATTATCTAAAAAGCTCATGTTGAAATGGCTACACTTATAATTGATTGCTTCATTTTATTATAAATTTGTTTGTGGCGTTATTTTGTATTATAAAGTAAAAAATGTATATTGCGACATATTCATTATTTTGGTTTCTTGCATATTTTTCCACTGTATTCAAAATTAGGTAACAGTTCAAGTTCCTGAACCAATTATTTGTTTTAGGTGGAATGGTTGCTAATGTAGGGGGCAGTATGATAGTGACTAGTAGTAATATGACCGGTGCTGGTATGCTCGGGAGCGGCATAATCAACAACGTGAACAAGCAGCTCCCAACCCTCATGGGCAACAACCATCACGGCGCGCCGCAGCACCATCCGCACGCACAGGTATTAAGCCTGCACCTAACCCATGTAGTATCTCTAATAACAGCAATATTTCAAGAGCAATAAACCTTCCTTCCTTGAATGCCTGCAGCGCATTAAAATTTTCTCTGGTGTTTCTGGGATGAACGGTCTGCTCGTCTGCAACATTTTTCATTAAAAGTGATTTATTTGGCGCTATTGTTATACATATAGATGGTATCTATAATTGGTGAATTTATCAGGCGATGCAAAACGGTCCCCTGGGCGGGCGAGTGGCGACCATAGCGCAGGGTATGCGCACGACGCTGCAGCACCACCAGCAGCGAATGCAG
>OZ014442.1:3585954-3606125 GCA_963966035.1 Acleris laterana | reverse complement strand
GTACTCAATAGGCACATTACTGACAGATGCGGCTAGCAGGCGGCCCCGTGACCAGTCCGTTCATGACCACGCGTTCGGGCGGGGCGGAGCCGTCGCCCGGGCCGGGGCTGGGCTCGAACGCGCCGCTGCCCGGCACGCCCGTGCACGCCCGCGCACCCCAGCCCCGCGCCCGCGCCGCGCAGCCAGCTGCCGCCCGAGGACAGCCCGGCGCCCGAGGAGCCGCACCCCGAGCCGCGCATCAAGGAGGAGCCCGACGACGACTGCGGCGGCAAGGGCTGCGCGACGACCCGCCCCAGGAGCCCATGGACCAGACCTCCTTCCTCGTCAAGCAGGAGATCAAGCAGGAGATCAAGCAGGAAATCAAACAGGAAATTAAAGAGGTCAGCTTCAACATTTACTTTTAATAAGAGTACACTACACTATTTGCACTGCAATGAATTCGCATTGTGGCTTTTTCTAGACTAGCTCACCTACCCTGGTTCCTAAGTGAGGAGAGTTGATTCTGCTACGCATTTGGAGTTACTTTTTACTTATACAAGAATTAACTTGATTACCCTAAAGCATTTATTTACATACTTCATGATTCACTACGCAAAATAATTAATTCATTTATACCAAATGGTTTTTGATTGGGAGTTGTTCCATATATTTTTTTGATAGACTATATAATTAAATATGTCTTGGATATGGCATCATATTTAATTTTAATTATTTTAGAACCACTATGTGGGTTAGTAAATAAGAATAACTAGGAGCCCCTTTTTTCTTAAAGAATTAGTTTAATATTTCAGAGTCGCAAAATAACCACATTGGTTTTGTTCCTTCATTTTATGTCAGTCTTGGCAAATGTGACGAAGCCCCGCATGGCGGGGCTGCTATTCCTTCGGTCATTTGACGTTACCTAACGAACCTAACCTACTTAGTAACACAAACGACGTGATCATCTTGCGACACATACATTTTATAATGTAGACTAAAAGCGATGTGATCGTTTTACGGAGTCTGTAATTTTTCGACTTAGTTCATCACTATGTATCCATTATCTTTTCTCATAGGAACCCGTGGAAGCTACTAGTAGCGCGGAGCCGGCTAGCGGCCCGAAGCGTGCCTTTGTGTTCAAACCTGAAGATTTGCGGCAGTCCCTGATGCCCACCCTAGAGAAACTATTCCGCCTGGACGAGTCCGCTCCCTTCCGGCAACCCGTAGACGCGCAAGCGCTCGGCATCCCCGACTACTTCGACATCGTCACCAAACCTATAGATCTCTCGACGATTAAGATGAAGCTCGACCGAGGGGATTACAAGGATCCCTGGGAATATGTCGATGACGTCTGGCTCATGTTCGATAACGCGTGGCTTTACAATCGCAAGAACTCGCGCGTCTACAGATATTGTACAAAGGTTAGTGTTTCTTGTTGCCTACAAATTTTCTGTGTTCTTTTTAATCTGTGTCACTCCTATTACTCAGGTATTTAGCATATTTTGAAACGTTCATTTCACTCAAGATTAGTCAATACCGTAAATTTTCAAATCTTGCTATCTTCCCTATTCGTGACGGCTCACGTGATGTTTCCCTGCAGCTATCGGAGGTGTTCGAGCAGGAGATCGACCCGGTGATGCAAGCGCTAGGCTACTGCTGCGGCCGAAAGTACACCTTCAACCCGCAGGTGCTGTGCTGCTATGGCAAACAGCTCTGTACTATCCCGCGGGACGCTAAATACTTCAGCTACCAGAACAGGTAGGTTACTTACACGGCTAACAGCCTTAGCTAGCTCCCTGACTTGGCAGTATGCTCTGGCCCGTCTTTAACGTCTGACACCTTGAGCACTAACATGCCCCTATACATAGGCATATCACGATTGTTGTCTATGATCTAGTAGAAAATAGGGGGCAGCATCGATCCGAGGGCCCTGGTTACTTGCATAAAGTCGTCTGTTGAAACGAGGGGCCTGGCAGTATGTATACAAATCCGGATTCATGTACTATGAGTATACTTCCGAGATAGAGAGCTGTCTTACGTCTTATCACACGAAGAAAACTGATAGTTTGTGGAAGGTAATATAAAAAAAATATGTTAATACTAAATCCTGTACTTTCAGTTTTTTTCGAATGTATAAAATAAGACTATTATATTCTATTAGAGCTCGTATTAGTTAAAATGACGCTCATTTCGACCGAAAACTTAGTTTGTATGTAAATTGACTTGGAGGGCGTCATTTCAACTTGGACAAGCTTTGCATTGATGTTCACTTTTTCAACACCAATGACATCAAGGTTCACTGCTAAAGACCGATTAAGGTTTGAAAGCTGTCGATGACGTAACAGGGAAGACCCATATGAAACATGGCGTTGAAAAGGCTGACACACTGTTATCAGGTTTATCAAATTTAATTCAAACTAAAAAAAAAACGTTTTTTTGGAAGATAATAATATACGTCCTTGTAGAAGACAACCATGTTATCCTGCAGTAAACTTGAATTTCTATTATTCCTGTATATCGTATTCGTTTTACCAATTCGACTTTTACTACATCAATTGCGGGGAGATTTTGATTGTTGGCCTAGTATTTGAAAAAAAATATTATAATGCTTAGAATAAAAATTGGTTGTGGAGGAATCTAAATGTAGTTGAATAGATGTAAATTTATGGTCAACAACGGTCTATCAAAAGAAACTTTCTCTTACATTTCATATTAATGTAGTCAGTCATATTTAGATCAGAAGCTCAAAGGATGTATTGGCAAAACGAATGTGATATTTCATTATTATTAACTTTAGAAATCGAAATCCCTGTGTTAATCTTGGTCTTTTAATTTAAGGTCACTGTGGGAAAGACCGTCTACAAGGCAAGTCCGTCAACTCGTTATAATTTTTTTATTTGGAAGCTTTTCCCGCTTTAGCGTCCAGTCGATAAAGCAGTTTGTCGCGCTAGTTCACTCACTCTAAAACAAGTCATTACATTAAATAAATAAATACTTAAATATTAGCCCCAAACTAAGCAAATAATGTACTATCAGTGCTAAGTGACGACATACACAAACTTATAGTATAGGTAGATAAATACATACTTATATACATAGAAAACACCTATAAGCCCATTACTCAGGAAGAAATATCTGTGTAGATCACACAAACAAATGCCCTTATCGTGATTCGAACTAGGGAATGTAATTACCGGCCAAATTTGATAACCGGTAAATTACCGGTCTCTGTACATTTTTACCGGTAATACCGGTAAATTACCAGTAACCATATTTTTAAAAATAAAATACTCGGAATCTTATATTTTGGTACCAAAAACCTTTTTTAAAACACATTTTAACATATCAATCAATCTTCTATTCTTGAAATTGTTTAAATAACTACCTACCTGGTAGTCAAGGCCACTTCAAACTTATTTTTTTGGTCAACAATCAACTTTAAAATATAAAATAAACGCTTCTATTTCTATACACCACAAATCTACTAGTCAAAGTATGTACCAATCGAAAGTATGAAACCTATAGAATATGCAAACATAAGGTTGTCGATTTTTTTCCAAGTTAACTAGTGGGAGGGCATAACAGGTAAGTCGGTAGCGCGAGCGATAACACTAATAATTCATAAGTCAGTATAAGTATAAATAGTTAGTTATAGTTTTATTCTGAAATTTGCAACAGAATTTGTACGTACAACGTTGTTTTGCGTTTTATTTACACCATTCGGTAAATTACCGGTAATCTCTAAAATTTACCGGTAAATTACCGACGCCAGACTGTGCCGGTATTACCGGTTAACCGGATTACCGGTTTACCGGTATGCTTTCCCTAATTCGAACCCATGATCATCGGCTTCCTATTCTATATTATATTATTATATCTATTTACACATTTTATTAGTACCCTTTTCATTCCTTTTGTATTTTATTATATGGTTGTGTGTTGTAAATTCATATTTTCTTGACATCAAAATATCTAATTATTTGAACTTTCATACATTTACATCCTATGCTTGTACTTGAAAACCAAAGTATGTATGTACTGTAGTCCTCGGTTGTTCTTAACCGTAGCCGTACGTTGTACGTAGTTTAAAATTGTTACCACTATAAGTTTATTTAATAAACCGTCTTTGATCTCAGAAAAATAAAAGTAAAACTATTTAAGTACATTTTAAAATGACTATTTATTGATCTTTTATTTGGGAAACCCAAAAAAATAGTAAGTACGTATAATACAATTATTTGCCAAAAAAGGTTTATCACCTCATTTACGTAATATATGCCGGACTTGCCTTTGAATAAGAAAAATTGAGTTTATTTCGAATCTAAACCTAATATTAACAAGTATAAAGTACACTTATCATTGTCTTGCTTCAAGCTTTTTTAGGATTCAAATACGCACATATAAGCACCCATAGTATGGCTGATATCATTACTAGACGGACTTACCTTGAACTACAGGGGAAGTCCGTCTACTCGCCGAATTTTAAAAAATACCATATTTTTAGCTTAATATGTGATTAAAATGATCTGTCACTATAGCTTAACTATTAATTATGAAATTCTTGATGGTATGCGATTACAAGCGGTAACGTAGGTCCATAATTAACGCAGCAAGATCACTCCGAAGTAAAAAAAAAAAGTATGCCGTACTTTCCACAGTGACCTTAATCAGTTTTCATTCCACATTGTTATATAATAACGATATGGTTTTTGTGGTTTTCATTACCCTTGCTATATCACTTTACCATTTCTCATATATTATCTCATCTACTGGAAAACGTGTTTTTATTATGCTATGCGGAAGGAAAATTATAAACGTTTATCAGATTATCATGTTATAAACGAATAATGAACGTTAAGACCATAGAACGAGCGTAGCGAGAGCTACTGAATTTACCTTGTCTTAAAACAAAAGATTAATCGGTATTTCAGAAGTTGTGAGGGCCTAAACACATTCGAAAAACAATCATTGACTAAATTTAATTTTACAGGTATTTGGTTAGATTATGGAAATTTATTTACACATGATAAACGAATATAATGTCCAAATCTCGTGGAACGTTATTATTGAAAGAACAAATAACTAGCAAAGAAAATTGATAATGCCTAGTTTAGAGAGTAAATGTTACTCTATTACAAACTCACGTTGTTTTTAATTCCGTGCAAGCGTCTTAAGATCTTAATTAGAATGTGTTTTTAACACTCTGTACCGTTGACACGACAGGTGTGTTCAGACAATATACAATCCTTATTGGGTGGCACTGAATGTCTTAATTCGGTAACATGACCGCGCTCCATAACTAGGGACACTAGTTATGGAGCGCAAGCTCAAAACAATGGCTTGGAAAGACGAATCCGCAGTGTCCTATGACCTATGACGCCTGCTGAACATTTGAAAAATGAATTTATAAGTCAGCTCTCTTATTAGTTATTAGGTAACGAAATGATGATGGTAATAGAAAACGGCAATGCAAATAAATACAACTTTAATTTGTCTACATGACCCGTGTCGAGGAAAGTTAGGTATTAGATGAATTAGCGAGAGCGTGGAATTGCATATGTAGTGGTATTGTGTGTTTTAGGCATTCTATATTTGAAATTTCCTATCAGCATAAAAAGAGGTTTGTAATAAAATAATTATATTTAAGAAGAAAATTAAAAATAATGTCAGTATGAAATTGTAAATATTATTAGGCTGTTTTTATTGTATTGAATTTAGCAACTGAAAGAATTAATACTATTACTGCTGAGGACTGGGAATATATTTGTCGCCATGTCGAAAGTAAAGAAAATAAATATATGTCAAGAAAGGGAAATGGATCGAATTACAGATCATAATATTATTATCAATACTTGTGACAGCTCAGATGAATAATTAAATAATAGCGAATGAAAGCAAAAAAAGACTGAGCATTGTTTTACTTGTTAAGAAGAGAAATATGATAAGAGACTTACGTTATTCTACTTTTCATGCGAACCGTACAACCACTACAAATGCAATTCCACGCTCTCGCTAATTCATCTATATATACCAATTTACTTCTGTTTAATCTAATAAAGTTGCAAAGGCATATACCTCAGGACCTTACGAGAACAAGGACCTTGGTCCACTCTTGTCGTAGCGTACTACCAAGTAGGATATGAGAAGAGTTAAATTTTTCAAGAACACTGCCATACATTTGGTATGGAAATTTAAGGTCGAGTTCAGTTTGCAACAAAGCGTCGCAACTTTTGAAACTATACGGTTAGCCAAGAAAGTGGTATTTCGCTATTGACACGGCTTCCTAGGAAATAGAAAATTAAAATCTACGCTTAATATAAACCTTAACCTCAGTATTTGTATGATTATACTAGTTTTTGCGCGCGACTCCGTCCACGCAGAAATATAAAACATAGCCTATGTCACTCAGAGTGAATGTAGCTTCCAATGATGCAAGAATTTTTAAAATCGGGTCATCAGTTTTTCATCACACACACACAAAAATACAAGAAAAAACAAATCTTTCCTCTTTATAATATTAGTGTAGATGACGAGCAAATGAACTTCAACAGGCAGACTGCTTTTTTGATCAATTGTTAGCGCTTTAATATTACGTCATTTGTTTTTTTTTTTCAACTTCTGTGACTTTCAACGGCTTTGCGCTGTTTGTTGAATAAAAGCTTTCTGAAAGGTCCGTTGAATGGGTGTGGTTAAGCCCTTAATGCCTCATAGTACTGTTATTGCTCGCCATAAAACATTTTTTCTCTATCGTTGATCATTTGTACGAGCGTTGATTTTTAAAGAACCGCATATAATGGACCCTGTACACGTCAGTCCAAGCTGTGCCAATGTGCTAGCGTGTATGGGGTCCATAACACGGTCGTTTTCGTTAGATAACTTCTTTATTGAGAAATGTATGAGATTCGTAAATAATTGTGTTTTTTTAAATGGGTTTATGGGTTTATAATTTGTTGTGTTCTGTTCGTCAACTATAATTCTGTCTTATCGTTATGCTATTTTGTTGCTTATTATGATGTCCTACATCAGTAAAGCAAACTTATTTCTTCAATCATTGATATTAAAAGGCAAATCATTTTTGTACCGTGTTTTAGATACAAGAGAACTTTCTTCTTTATGCACAGAAATAATTTTGTGTCATTATTAAGCCGGGTTCGCAGACACAGTAATATAAAATATTAGAAAGAACAAATTAAACTTCAAAGATTAATACCTTTACGCCGGAGCAGGTTATTTTTTTTTATAAATAAACACTAGTCTGTTATTTTGTCAGAAAACAGAGTTTAACATGGCCGACATGACGTCACAGTGCATATCCAATGTCATTGTCTAATTAGCAGTTTAAATGCCTGTATCATCCGTACTTCTGGGCCGGTTTTAATTAAAATTTCTCTTTCGGTGATCTCTTTTACATTATTTTCACATTTGGTTGTAAAATGCGATTAAAAAAATCCATGTATATTCCCTATTGTAATGAATATATTTATAAGCAAAACGAGTGATGCGCACCCGGCATACGTGTCTCCAACCATTCTAAAACACTGTACCTAATTCCTTGTGTCGACTAACCCATTTATGTTCTCATTGCTTACTAATTTTTTGTTTCGCCCCCTTCACGCACGCCCTTCCCCGCACGCTTTACCGGATGGCTGTTTCTTATGCAAAGTCTAAAAGCGTATGGGGTTGTGTCCGATAGATACACCTTCTGCCAGAAATGCTTCAACGACATCCAAGGGGACACGGTCACGCTCGGCGACGATCCGCTGCAGTCGCAAACGTGAGTATTCTTATTCTATTTTATAGTTAAAAATAAGTATGGATAAATTGTGTGACGATTAAAAGTTATTTTGTTAAAAAAAATCCTGTGTGTGGGATAAACCTTTCGCATACAAGGGTAGAGTGAATGCTTCTGGATGTCATCCGACGAAATCTCACTGAGAAAACAAATTGCTGGAATTTGTTCTTATTTTTAAACAGGACTCGGGAAGAGAAATATTTGAAAAATTATATGCTTAGTCCCAGGTTTTACGGAACTTGAAATTGATTTTGATTATAGTTAATTTAAAAAAAGTTGCGAGTTCCAATATGACTTGAACGTTTGGATTGGATGTGTGAAAAAACTCTTTAATTTCCTAGAAATTATTATGAACTGTGACAGAAAATTATACATTTTACTACTAGAACTAGACTAGTTTAAAAATAGGTAACTTTTTCAAAGGCATCTATCGACATTTTTTATAAAAACCCTCGTTTCCATAATCCACTTACCTGCCAAAATATTTCAGAGCAATAAAAAAGGATCAGTTCAAAGAGATGAAGAACGACCACTTAGAGCAGGAGCCATTCGTGGTGTGCATGGACTGTGGGCGAAAACAACACCAGATCTGCGTGCTCCACCACGACAACATCTGGCCGCAGGGCTTCTGCTGCGAAAACTGCCTCAAGAAGAAGGGCGCCAAGCGGAAAGACAACAAGTTCTGCGCCAAGAGACTCCCTCCATCCAAACTTGGCATCTACATCGAGACCAGGGTCAATAACTTCCTTAAGAAGAAAGAGGCTGGGTCGGGCGAAGTGCATATCAGGGTAGTCGCTTCTTCCGATAAGGTAAGGATACTTCCGTGTTATAAAAATGCATACAATTTTATCTGGCCAACATTAAATCCCAAATGTATGTAGTATGCGTAAAAAATGTTAGATAAAATAAACTAAACCGGAATAAAATTTACATTATTGGAAATAAATATTTGGTTTTCTGACCCTTGATTAAGTTTTTATTTATCTCTAAAGATGGTGTTCTTTTATATGTCAGAGAAAGGGAGGGTGATAATGATAACTAACTGACAGATATTTTTGTGGGGTTGACAATTCGGGCCAGACAGTTTCCTACACCAGACATTTACAGCGTAAAACAACTCGCAGACTGTTGGTGGCGTGAAAACCCGCTGTCATGTGTAGCCAACTGGGGTACAGAATATTTAATAGTACAAGTACAAAAGCCCTTAAAAAATTGTCCTACCTAAAGTACATCGAACGTTCCTACTCTGCACTTCGCAGCTTCGCGCCTGAAGGTGCACTTATACGGGACAATTAATTACCCGTCAATGTTTTGTCCGTCCGTGTTTTGTCTCAAAAATACAACTAAAAAATGAGACAAAGCACTAGGGCGTTTTCAAAAAAAAGTGTACCCTCCATTTTTGGCGTGTCCCTCGAGTTTAACGTGATATTTTAAATCACCCGTAAACTTATGGCGATTAAAATATTTTTCAATTGATGAAGTATATATTAGCTTGTTCTTAAAAACGGTTGTAATATGAAAAAAAATCTATTCGTTTTTTTAGAAAATAACAATGCGACAAAGAACACGTATATAAGCATGTCCCCTCTCCGAATAGCCCAATACAAACTTGAATATTTATGCATTGTAGAGTACTATAATGAATAGTATTAGTTTAAATTTATTCCATGGGATAGGTTTACGTAAAATAAGCCCTACGTTTTGATATTTTCAGTAATTTTATATTTTTTTTTATAAAAACATTACGTCCCCAAATATTGACCCACCCGGAACTTTCGGTTTAGTGACCACAATATTTTTAGCAAAAATACCACCAATGTTCAATATTTCATGGTAATAGCATCATTACGTATCTTTTTGTCGCTCACTGCCATTTTTTTGCATCAGTTTCACAATAAAAAGGCAAGAAGGAGCACATGTTGGTTGTAGCTTATCGGAGGCATAAAACTACGTTCAGGTATGTGACTGAAGTTTACTTAGTTGGACAAGTATTTTCTCTATTTTTTTTTGTTTTTCATCATTGTCAATAGAACTAGTTTCCCTAATTCAAACTGTTATTGCATTGAGTGTTAAAGATATTTTATTAAAAAATAAAACATCGTAGTAGTGACTAAATGTGACGTCCGTTTTGTCACTTTTTTGATGGTGACGTATTAGCTGAACGACGAGTCACAACACGACTGAACCTATAAAACCCTGTTCACATGGTACATCATACTACTAAGTAGGTACTTATTTTTATTAGATTTCTTTATTTTCATTATTTTTTGCAGGTTTTGTTTAATTAAAAGTCAGATCAGAGTCAGCGCTCTTAAGTTTCTCAGTAATGGGTATTAAAATCCTAGCTAATTAAATGAAAGACTGGTGTCCAAAGTGCCTACTAATTCTAGAATTGATAATGAAAAATTAAGATTATAAAGTACAATTTTTAATAAGACTGAAAATATTTTTTTATTTAAGCATTTACTAACGTTAAGTGTTACTGTTCTGACAGATTATTATGTTTTTCCAACTTTTTAAAGAAATAGTAATAATAATAATAATATTTAGTGTCATGTGAACGAAACCTTACATTTTTTAAGTGTTCAGTTTTGTGACTGTCCCCTCGAAGTTAGTGGAATGATTTGATTTTGTATTACTTTACTATAACTTTAAAAATAATTTGATATTTTTTTCTTAAAAGAAATTGTATAATCTTATGAAAAAAAATACTCGTCAAAAAAACTGTCGATGATTACTCACAACACGATAAAAATAAACATGATTATTTCCCTAGCAGTCACCAAATCGAAAGCTATCCTGAGAAATTCAAAAAGCTGTTAGCTTAATCATTTTGAAATTGTTGTTTTTCATTAAACAAAGTGATTATTAAGTTGGTTAAATAAATTGATTTCATAAAAACAATGTATTTTGTTTGTTTTTTGTTTTAAACATAGTCACCAAACGGAATGTGTTTCCACATCTATGTTCCATTGTGTTATAATATTTTAGCCAAAATAGCTTTATTTTCGCATTCCTTTCTTGTTTAGTATAAAATATAAGATATGAACTTCAGATTATAATAAAAAAACTGGCGAAAAATAGGCATAAAAAAATTACACTACTTTTTAAAATGGGTACACTTTTTTTTGAAAACGCCCACTAATATTATTAGACTAATAGATAGGCTTTGAGAAACGGGCCCCAGTACGGACGACTACTTCTATTACATCAAATTAGACTAAGACAGCAGAAATATTGCTCAAAAAATTGGCCATGTAAGTGCACCAAAGTCCCAGATTAACCTCTGAGGTGTCCTCAGATGGTGGAGGTGAAGCCGGGCATGCGGGGGCGGTTCGTGGAGTCGGGCGAGCTGTGCCCGGAGTTCCCCTACCGCGCCAAGGCGCTGTTCGCCTTCGAGGAGGTCGACGGCGTCGACGTCTGCTTCTTCGGCATGCATGTCCAGGTACGTATGCTAGCAGTTCATATAAATAGAAAAACATGTTAGCAAAATAATGCTTATTTTTTAAAAAACCTATATGATTCAGATTATGGAACATGATCAAGCATGTAAATCATTAAAAATACCTCACGCAATGTTCCAATGTACGTGATATTATTATTATTAACGCCTGTCTCCGAATGGGGTAGGCAGACTGGAACGTCAGGTGCACCAGTCTAAACATACAACTTTCGCTTCCTCTACATTCATCAACCTCTTCATGCACATATGTCGGTTTCGAGTGCTTTTGATTTAGACCTCTATGGAGTAAATGGTACATTGATCCGTTTAGTTTTGTTTATATCTTTTGCCATTTCTATCGGGTCATGTCGTGAGGACGGACCGCCCCTTAACATCATCATCATTGGGGCGTATTTATGCACGAGTCTCGGATTATAATAATAAACTAGTATCCAACGATGAAATAATGATTTTATAATGCGACCCTACACATTTTTTTTTCTTTATTACACGAACCTCTTTTTTGCAGGAATACGGTAGCGAAAGCCCCTCGCCGAACACGAGGCGAGTCTACATTGCGTACCTAGACTCTGTGCATTTCTTCAACCCTCAAATGTACCGAACGGCGGTATACCACGAGATCCTACTCGGCTACTTGGATTACGCCAAACAGCTCGGCTACACGATGGCTCACATCTGGGCCTGCCCACCTTCAGAAGGCGACGACTACATTTTCCACTGCCATCCACCCGAACAAAAAATACCCAAGCCTAAAAGACTGCAAGAGTGGTACAAGAAAATGTTAGACAAAGGTATCATAGAGAGGATAATTTTGGACTATAAGGATATTCTTAAGCAAGCGATGGAGGATAACATCTCTTCGGCGGCTGAGCTGCCATATTTCGAAGGGGATTTCTGGCCCAATGTGCTTGAGGAGTCTATTAAGGAATTGGACCAGGAGGAGGAGGAGAAACGCAAGCAGGCCGAAGCTGCTGAAGCTGTGGTGAGTGACACATTTATTCCTTGCACTATCGAAAGCCTGTAACAATGTTTTCGATGCGTCTGTTAAAAACTTGTAGATTGGCAAATACAGCCAGATAGAACGTTGTTTAAATGTATCTCTTTGATATTAAGAAAATCATGGCTGAGTAGTAGACTAAACTCTCAATTCCTCAGCATACGCAAAATGTAGAGTATTGTCGCTGAAAATGTATGATACATCAAGGGTGGTATCTCACCAATCGATCGAAGCTCGAGGTGGAACAATTGTCGATAGATCAACCTGACCATAATTAATGATGCATACACACCCTAATACATCGAATTTTGTTTTTGATTGGGTAAAAGTATCATAGTTAACATTCGTAAGATGCTAGACTTCCTAGTTCATAATCAACGTCAACATCACTATTAGCCGTAGGTAGCCGCTTTGTACATAGCGCCAACATGACGTTATTCCACATTTGTAGATATTCCAGTCGTCCGAGGACAACGAGCAAGGTCCCGACGGCAAGAAGAAAGGGCAGAAGAAGGCCAAGAAGTCCAACAAGTCGAAGGCGGCGCAGCGGAAAAACAGCAAGAAACAGAGCGACCAGCAGCAGGGCAGCGATCTCAGCGCTAAGATCTTCGCTACTATGGAGAAGCACAAGGAGGTGTTCTTCGTTATCCGATTGCACTCCGCGCAGTCTGCTGCTAGTCTAGCGGTGAGTACTCATTATCCTTCTAACAATCCACCAAACAGCAGTATTCACATTTTTGTTTTCCGGTTTTACAACGCATTTGCGGTGTTACGATTGCAGGCTTTAGATTGTAGTTTTGAGAATGCAATTAATATGTTTAGGTCACACATTTAGCATCATAAGAAAAAAATCCACTTAAACATAGGTTGAACATCGAACATATTTGTAGTCAAAAAAGGAACATTGCTGCTCCGTTTGATCTTGGTCATTGTTTTTTACCTTGCAGATGTTCAGGTCTCTCTTTATATGTACCGTCTTAACCTTGGTCTACCTTTAGAGACTACCGGGATGTACAGCTTAGCGCACAGTGATATAGTTTTTTTATGACAGGAGTTGGAAATGGGCAGAAAGAGGGATTAATCCGTCACAGAGTAGAGCTGTATAAGAACTCTAATAGTTTATTGTCATTAATGTTTAAACGATAACTTGTATAATTGTTAAATCGTTTAAAAATAATGAAACAACTCTGTTAGCAAATAGTAGTTATATGTTATGTAAGTTAACAAACATTTTGCACCTGATATATCTACTTGCAAATTCCATACGAAACCAAACAGTCAAACCACGTGTCGCTCCCTCGTGTTAATCTGTTTCGATAAGAAACGTCACTCCACTAAAGTATTTAAATAAATAAACTCACGGTTCATGCATGGTTTATTTTTATAATAACCGTTTCAATTGTTATAAACAAATATTGTTTAATTATGACAAAAAGAATGAAACAAGGTTGTTAAAATAAGTTTTGATTAGATTTGCTGGTAATTTTTACCAAAAGAATGACTAGCACTGTCAGTTTACTTTATCTAATAATGAATATGACCATAGAGCAAGAATAATTCAATTTATCAGCTATTATTACGTGATCACGTGTAAAGACCAAATAATAACAAATCAACACGATATTAATAAAACCTCGGCGGTCGCGTTGATAAGTATCTAGCGAGCTATTTATATCTGCCCGACTCGCCTGATAACGCTCTTGTTCACTGAAATTACCTGGTGCATTGTGTTGTCAGGTCAAACAATTAAGTTTCCATTTTGGCGACAATTTTATCCACGAGAAACGCATACCGATTACCTATATTCCAGTCTTATAAAAAAATAACCAATTTCTGCTGTTCAGATTTATTTAAATGATAATTATAAAAACTTAAACTGAAAATACGTTGAATGAGAATGATACTAGATAGCTACTTTAAAACACAATCAAATAAAGAATATTCCTTCATAAATTAAAGTTGTGGTTCAATCTAAACTTATAACTCGCGCTCGACCAAACAAATTACAATGTCTTCTTGGCAAGAATTATTGTTTTTAAGACGGTTTCCTAGTAACTAGACTGTCTATCAACAAGTCCACGACTTAATCTGTCGATCGGAAATCCCCTTCTTTCTAGTCTAAAGCGAAAGTGAATTAACTGTTACCGTAAAACGGGGTGAGTGGGGATTAAGGGGGGATTAAATAAGAACAATTAAACCACAGATTAGTGAGTATTTTTTCAATTTTTTTTTAATGTTTATGTCCTGGACTCTGGTCCTTTGAGCCACAGATTATGTAATGTTTTTTATTTAGGTTATAAATTGTTTGTGTCACCTTGTTTGTAAAATGTTTGTGTCACTTTCCGTGCTGCCACCGAGCGGTCTCAACGGAAGACCAGCGCTGGCTTAACAGCTGGCACATGCTGAGTTGGGACCGTTTCACAACAACCTTTTTTTTTTCTTCATTATATGTGTTTTCTTTTTTTCTTTTTAGTGTGTTGTTGTGAATAAATATTTTTATTATTATTATTATTATTATAAATAACGTTACGTCTATTGGAATTAATTTCAGTCTTATAAGTGTCCCTGCTCACCCTGTTTTACAGTAATAGAAGATATTCTTTTAAGGAATAAGTTCCCTATAATTATCTTGTCATCCTTTACAACCATCCACCTCCCTCTCCATTAGTCTATTGGCAAGCCGCAGTGTTCGCATTATATGTAAGAACAAATATAAAAAAGAAAAATAAGAAATGGTGGGCTGCTTACGGTTGAGTCACAATGAATAAAAACTCGTTCAATTGAATAATTGCGCGACAAATGGCCTGACCCACACCTACTGAGCTATAATCTTGTAAATTAAATTAAATTTAAAGCTAGGGTGAATAGGTATCTTCTGGGCGCGCTCGCTTCAAGAGTTAGTCAACAGCAAAACCATTATCAATAAAGAAAAATACAATTTGTGCTACTTGAAATATTCTTTCACCGTCTTAGGAGCTTTACCATTTTTAATAGGTATACGTTTAGTTGGCTAAAGGACAAATTTAGAGTGGTTACAATCGGGAAAATTATTGATTTATTTTTATTGAATTCTGGATTTCCGTTATTTATCTCGTACTAGTCGTAACGCTAAATACATACATTTACTTACAGTACGGGATATTTTATGTTAGTTTGTGGTAAAGGGGCCTAGTACTTAGTAGGCTATTAGTGCTCACATTTCATTCACTTCTATTGTCAAAAGGGTGTTATTTTAAAAACGCTTCTATAATCGTATTGCAAACCTTAATTCACCGTTTGCAATACGATTATAGGAGCGTTTTTAATTTAAATAACTTTTCTCTAAAACCTTATTTTGCCGAGGAGTCCGAAAGTGTGAAGTATATTACAACAATTGTAAGTACTTCCATAAATACATACCAAGTACAACACCACAATATTCTTCGAAACTTTCGCTAGATAATTCAATAAAACTTAATATTGTACCCGGTTCTAACAACCGTATATTATGTCCTTTTGCGAACTTTAGGTAAATTAGCTCTGCCTATTCCGATCACTGCATATGAGTCAGATTTGCCGACGCTAAATTGGGTAATTGCCCTACGAAAATCGTAGCAGCACTGAGTGGCTCACGCGTCTTTATATCTCGTTATTCGTCGCCACAGTATCTCGTGCGCTGTTGGCCGCGCAGGGTGTTTTCCGCGCTCTAACCACCATGATTCCATCCAGTAGCTCTTCAGAAGATAGTGATATTGACGAAGTAAGCATTGACTGTTCCTCTTTATTTATTTTCAACGAATTCAAAAAGGAAGAATTTCTCAATTCGTCTGTTTTCTTTTTAACTTTTAGCTACGTATTTTACACGATTTCTCCGCCGATTGTTAATAGATTTTGTACATTATTTTTTTGTTTGTGCGTCAAAAGTATATCTCAGGGGTTGTCCCGTATATATTTCGTGAAAATGTGGTTATTAAATCCGTGGAAAGTCAACGGAACTCGTTCAAAATTTACAGTCTGCTCATTGTTTTTTTAGCACATTCAATTATCTGTTTAAGTAAAGAAAACATTATTTTTTGTTGTGACGGCGCTTTGTTTTATTAATAAGTCACAAATGTTTACTCCGAGTTAATTAAAAGGGGAAAATAATTCTTTAATTCTCTTACGTTCTGGTGGGGCGAGTTTCTTTCATCTTAGAACAAAAGCTCAGTACCCTTTGTTCAGAAAATCATGTATTTATTTACGTATTTGTAAGGTTACAACATTGTTTCTAATCTAATCGTTTGATCTTTTTAAGTCTCAGGTAATTAGCTTGTTGTTTTATACAATTCCTTGTAATATTGCGTATGAGACGTATTTTGCGGATACGTAGATCCTTTTTGTATTATTTGGTTACTAGTTTCGCCACGCGACTTCGTCCCGTTTCGCATTTAATAAACTAGCTGTTGCCCGCGACTCCGTCCGCGTAGAAGTTAGGGTCTCCCCAGACCTATCAACGCGGAATCGGCTTGAGCCGGAAAGAAAAAGTTTTATGTCCGTGCAGTAAGAGTGAAAAAGGTATCGCTCGGCTCGGCTCGGCACGGCTCGGCTTTGCGAACGGAACGACGTAGTTTTCGATCTTATTGCGTGGACATAAAACTTATCTTACCGGCTCAAGCCGATTCCGCGTCGATAGATCTGGGGAGACCCTTAGTTATCTCGGAACTGTTTAATTTTCCAGAATCAAAAGTATCTTATGTCCTCCCTGGGAACTCAAACTATCTCTATACCAAATGTCATTGGGTACAGTAGTTTAGCCGTGAAAGTGTAACAGCCATACTGCCAAAGTTACTTTTACATTTACAAGATAGTCGACATTGACCGTTCCAATCGGCGTTGACCGTCCTACGCTCTTCAAGAGGGATAGTAGCCGCGTGACCCGATATGGAGACACGCCACCATCTTATTGCCCGTGCTTCGAGAACGAATAAATTTGGTTTGCTTGAGCTCGTCTTCGTAGACCCATACAAACAGCATCTAGGTTAACTGACCACTAGTGAGCCTTATTGTAAGTAGACAAGATTTACAAATGGTCAGTTAACTGTGTTGATGATGTACTAGAGATTGATTTTTAGTTTCAGGCTCGTATGTGTATTATTATATCTACGCTAAAAACTGCATTTGAGCTGTACAGATTATGTCTTTATTATCTGGCGACAGAAGATGGTAATATTGTGTAGGGAATAAGACCGGTTCAAATAATAAAGACATATCTGTATCCTGACACTTTACATTTTAAACCTACTGACTAAGAGGATAGGGTTGATAATTCTATGGACATTCAATGTAATTCTAACTTTTTTGTATGTGATCGGCTTGCGGTTACGGACACAAAGAAAGATAATGGTATTGTACACAAACGATGGCCTTTGTCTAGAAGATCGGCTCGCTAGGAATAATAAAGACTATACCTGTCAAGATTTTTAACACTGTTTGTCAAAAGTCGTTTTTCGTAAATGTCAAGTATTTTATTTATCAACTTTAAGAGGCCACTTGAAGATAGTGTAAAGAGGTTCTAGAATGTCTAAAGAGGTCTCATTTAATTATCTTATTAACAGGGTGTTTTACCGTAGCAAATTTGTTTCCTAGTTTTCTCCAAAATAACATAAGAAAACCTATGATGTTTCATACTTAAATGTACTCCGAGAACCGAGTACCTACTATCAGCTGTAAAAATATCCGTGACTAATTTGTTAGCACCTTATATAGGCACCGTTCGTGCCTCACCTTGTATTATTAAAAGGGGAAGATAATTTCGCTCAATTTGACATCAATAATTACGTTTAACAAAATACATCTATAATTGTATTAATAACATTGTTTGTCTGCAGCCGATCGGCGACCCGGACCCGCTAGTGAACTGCGACCTGATGGACGGCCGCGACGCGTTCCTCACGATGGCCCGCGACCGCCACTACGAGTTCTCCTCGACGCGGCGCGCGCGCTTCTCCACGCTTTGCATGCTGTACGAACTGCACAACCAGGGCCAGGACAAGTTTGTCTACACCTGCAACAGCTGCAAGGCGCACGTCGAGACGCGGTATCACTGCACCATCTGCGACGATTTCGATCTCTGCGTGCCTTGTCACGATAAGGAACCCCACCCCCACAAGATGGAGAAGCTCGGTCTCGATCTCGACGTCGGCGCCTCTCCTGGCGACATGAAGCAGGCCAACCCTCAAGAAGCCCGCAAGCTCTCCATCCAGCGTTGCATACAATCCCTCGTACACGCCTGCCAGTGCCGCGACGCCAACTGTCGCCTACCGTCCTGCCAGAAGATGAAGCGAGTCGTCGCGCACACGAAGATATGCAAGCGCAAGACCAAGGGCGACTGTCCTATATGCAAACAGTTGATCGCGCTATGCTGCTACCACGCGAAGCACTGTCAAGAAACGAAATGTTCCGTGCCTTTCTGCTCGAGTATAAAACAGAAGTTAAAGCAGCAGCAGGTGCAACAGAGGGTCCAACAGCAGCAGCTGCTGAGGCGGCGCATGGCGGCGATGAACACGCGCGGCATGCCCACGGCCGGGCCCAGCCCGCCGCCGCAGCCCGCGCTGGGCTCCCCGCCGCCCTCCAAGCCCGCGCCGCACGCGCTTCCGCACAACGTGCAGAAGGCGCTACAGCAGGTTGGTGTCAGTACATTATGCAACAATCACTTATAAATATATAACATTCTTTTAAATATGTTGCAATGCTGACCTCTTCTCATCATTAACCATTATGTCGTAACCATGCCTGTAGGTAAAAATTACATATTGTACAATTTATTCCGTACAATGTAATGGATATACATATTTTTATTTACCTTTTGGACGCTACACTCAGTCGTGCAACTGACGCCACCGTCGGCCATAGCCGACACAAGTTAAGAAGATTGTAAATCGCGTAGATGTCAAAGTTTTTTTCCGTACAAATTTAGCTCCGGGTGATAACGTTTCAAATCCATTTTTTAAGATTTTTGAGTATGTTATAGTTGTTATGAAAAACTAGGTCTATTTTCGATTTTTATTTTCTGCCATGAAATATTTTCTTGGAAATGAAAACGTACAGACTAAGTTTTTCATAAGGCACATACATACATACCGTCACGCTTTCATCCCAGAGTGGGGTAGACAGAGTCACAGAATTACCAACAACTTTAACAACTGGTTGTTAATGCTATAACCTCATTTCATAATATCTACCACATAGTCAAAAATCGGGATTAGGCTTAAGGGAAGAAAAACGTTATCGCAATTTTTTGCTTCACAATCCTCTTACACATGAAATAAAAACTGTGTTTCATATGAATTAAGTTGTAATTTGTATAGCATAGCAAACATGTTTGGCGTGTAAGTGACACATTTTGTATTTAACGTAAAGCGTTCAAAAGGTTTAATAAGTCTTAAGTAATAGTAGTTTATGCAATAGTTGTATAAGAGAGGTCAAAAAATATGAGTGGCGTGTGTTATGATGTGAGCCGAAGGCGAACATCGTAAAGGTAAGCGCCACGAGTGTTTTTTGACTTAGTTATACACCGTTGCATACAATACTTTTTCTACGACTAGGTTTCAAATGAAATGCAAAACTAAGCGAAAAAACTTACAAACGAACGAACGAAGTAAAGAACAACAAACGAACGGGAAACAAGAAAATGACAAAATATGTGTCTATGGTTTACTTTGTTTTTAAATTGACGGAATGGAAAATAGAATTATTTACAATTCCAAAACATTTTAATTTGACCAATCAGAATACTTCACCAAATTAAATCCACCAATCACAATACACATCGACTGTCAAACGGAACGATAGGTTCTTTTAGGTACGTGTTTCTCTTTAACTAATTTAAATCTTTTAAAAAAACTTTGTATTTCGTATCAACCAACCAGAATACAGCTATTTTAAAATCGACCAATCAGGTAACTGAAATCATTTCTCAAAAC
>OZ014442.1:3419277-3585754 GCA_963966035.1 Acleris laterana | reverse complement strand
GCCACCCCGCCACCCCGCCACACTACTGTACATACACCCATACACCCATACACCCATACACCCATACACCCATCGCCGAGCCGAATGTACATATACACATAAGAGGCGCCCGGCGACTACAGTTACACCATTATTTATTTACGATGAAATTATTAGCGACGCGAACTAAATTAAGTATTATGAACGAATCGAGCGCTCAATGTACAAATTGTAAATATGAGAAGAGTACATCCTGTCCGCTTCTAATTAATGTAAGTTGTTCGTAGTGTAGGTACATTATGATACTTATTCTGTTTATTGTAATTAAATCATTTTATAATATAATTATGTGATCATTATAAATCGTTGTTTTCTTAACTCCCTTCAGATAATCAAGTAAGGGTACTAAAAAACCCTAATGGGAAAACCGCCCTATTATTGAAAGAAATGCACATATACCCTTAATAACATATAAATGAAAAAAATATTGTGAATTCAAACCCTATTTGATTGTGAATACGTATAAAACAATTGAAACAAAAAAAAAGTTGGTATTTTATTATGAATTTATTCCATCGACATGCAAAGAAGGGTATTACGAATTTATGGCGCTTGCAGTAGAGACTATGGGACCTTGGTCAGCCGATATGAAAAGTTTTATAAAGGCCCTATCATCCCGGCTCATAGACGCCTCCGGAGATCCTAGAGCTGGTTCTTACCTCTCCCAAAGGATTGGGCTAGCTATCCAGAGAGGTAATGCTGCCAGTGTTATAGGGACTATGCCGCGCGCGGACCTGCTAGAGGGGTATTCTTTTTGTAGTGGTGATTTTTATTTTAATCTTTAATTTTTCAGTACCTTAGTTTTATTTTAATTAAAATAAGTTTAGTTTTTAACTTTGAATTGTAGATACGAATGTATTGTAGTATTACTTTTATCAAATAAATTAATTTACTTAATCAAGAAGGGTTAAGCATGGGTATAGTCTGGCAAAAAAATCGTGAAATTAAATGGTGGCAACACTAGTGTCATGTCATCTCTTTTTTAGGGTTCCGTAGTCAAACTAGGAACGCTTATAGTTTCGCCATGTCCGCCCGCCCGTCCGTCCGCAGCCTAAGACCATAAGTACTGGAAAGCTGTAATTTGGCATGAATATAAGTCACGCTAACAAAGTGGTAAAATAACACGTAACGTGGGGATGTATTTTTTTTCTCGTCTACCCCAGAGTGTGGGTTGTCGTTGGATAGGTCTAACAAAAAAATTGCGGGTTTGTTGAAACAGTTTTTCGGTTAAGGGATCCTTTTAAGAAATATTAAGCTTTTAAGGGATAATTTTTGCTAGAGTAGTGGGGGACACTATAGTTCATTTATTTTAGGATGAGAAACCACAATAACATTATATTGCGTTTGGTCAACTATTTATTACCTAGCAAATAGTACAGTACAATAGTCTGGGAGCCGCAAAATAAAATTGTTTTAATGTCACTTTATTTGCGTGTCGTCAATTGTTACTCTAGTACAAATTGTAAAGAGATTACAGTTCACGAGCCGCAATATAATGTTGTTGTGGTTTCTCATTCTAAATTAAATGAAGTATAGACTACAGCCAAAACTACAAATACTAAAAATCTGAAAAATATCTTAAATGAAAGCGTATTAATGAATTTAATAGGAAAACTATCATGACCACACATCGCTAACTCGTGGCATTTAGGTAGCATTTGACAGTTTCTAACAGGCTAGTGATGTGACAATGTTCTTCCTGTACGAGTCGAGAAAAGGAAACCAATTAGAAAAAAAGTATTTTCAATCATTGAATATATGACATTCGTGATAAACGATTAATATTTGTTATACATTTTTACAAGTCAGCCTACGTCTTCTACTTGAGAAATTCCACTTAGTATAAGAAAATGTTACCTTGTCACCTTGTAGTAGGAGTTCTGGATGTTCTCTAAAGATTTCCTGCATTATTTGGAAAAAAACTGTTTCGCGACAAGTAAATGAATGACAATATCATTGACATTGACATAGATGTTTTCAAACTAGTGATCAAACCTACTTCGTCATTATGTTAAAACCATGTAGGTAATATTAATTTATTGTTTTATCTTATCAGAAAAGACACTTAAAAACTTGTCCCATCACTAATCTATCAAGTGCTACCTAAAGCGATGTGTAATCTAATCATGACTAAGTAGACTTCATTGGTTCTTGAATTACAAACGGTTTAAATGTTTTTATCTACCGAAAACTCATTTGCGGTGTTGGTAAACTGACCGCGACCTGTCGATGTATGAGCATAACAGTTTTCCAACGGCCAAGTTATGTGTTGTTTTTTTGAAGAATCTTATGATTTTGCTTTGTACGTTAAGCAAAAATATAAACAGGACAATAGAAATGCAAAAAGGATTTTAATTCATACATATAAAAGCTGTGAATTTAAATTTAAAACTACCATTAATATGATTTTTTTTTAATAAAACTATTGTAATCGTCAAGGTTTACAACCCTTGCAGCGCTAAGAGGCTGTTGTTTGATCAGTAGTTAAAGTAAATCTAATTTTTAATTCAAAAAATTTTTAATCAAATTAGTCCTTTTTCAAATTTTAACAATTCGTTGACTAGATGAACGTATTATACCGGTACCACAATATATTAGTGAAAGTAAAAAAAAAACCTGGTTTCGGGATGCTTCGGGGCACACAGATAAGTAGGTGTTCGGTATGTGTAATGAATAATGATTACTGACGGCGTTTTCTTGGTAGAGGGGTGTCAATATCGTGTATTGCCTTGCTATCTGGCAGTTCTGGCACACAGTAAGTTAATGAATTTTGAGTGTTTCCTAATCCTCACAAGAGATGGCGCTCTAAGCCACAATCGCAGATGATGTATAAGCCATTACAATTGAAGCGAAGTAACTTCGTAAATTTGCGATAGATGGCAGTAAGGGTAAAGCGAACAAGTTTTTTTTTTTGAGTTGTGTCGCGTATTTTCGCGTAATTTCTGCTGCATATAAACCTCCAGCTGATTTTACGTTACCGTGTGAATCAAACAGGACTTTTGTATGAAACCCAATGCAGCAGAAATTACTCGACCGAAAAAATGCGAATCACAACTCAAAAAATTACGCTCGTTTGGCTTCAGCCCTTATGACAACAATGTGAGTATATACCTAGCCCGATGAGTGACTTTAGGAACAGAGTACTTTATACACATAATATAATTACCACCGTGTACCCGTACTCGGAGACATTTTAGAGACTATGGAAGCATTTGATCGTCATAAACAGACTCAAGAATTTATACGCATAATTACAGGGTGTTTGGTACATGGATGGACATACGTATATAGGAGATAGCTGGGACCATCTGCTACGCGGTCCGCCACAAAAAAATTGCCTGGGCCCTATCATATTTTTTTTTTTTTTTTAATTTTTTTTGAAAATATTCCGTTTTCAAGATTTAAAACCTCAATAACTTTTTTAAAAATGATAAAAAGGGCAACAATTTTATTTTATTTCTATCTTGACTGATCGTAAAATCTTACAAATTTAATATTTGGTGCACACGATAGCTAAAAAAATAAATACGAGCCCTCAAACCTCAAAAATAGGTAAAAAAAAATAATTAAACGCCAACTTTGCATTGCATTTAAAAAAAAACTAAAAACGATCGACTAGTTCTAATTAATCAAAAACATCTTCAGTTAATACGCTTTCGATTGGTATACAATAATTGCAATTTGTTTAAAAGCAGCTGGAGTTATTCGTCAACTTTAACTAAGGGGACAGTTTTTTATGAAACTACTTTTGAGGAAAGTACAAAAGAATGTACTGTACCGGGGTTGTAAAGTATTTTTCTCAAAAATGTCCGTAAAAGTTGACATTACTATCTTCTTTGGACGCGAAGTACATGGTTTACGGACAGTTCTCAAATTAAAAAAAAACATTGCGGGCATGTGTAGCGAGCCCACAATGTTGCATACAAATTTCATTATTGTTTAGTTTGTAACTTTTTGAAAAGTGAAAAGGGCCATAATAAATTGAGGGCACAAGTCTTACATTTATTCGAAACATAACTTTTTTACCTGTGTCTGGAATAGCTTGTTTTTTTTTTTTTTTAAAAAAGCTTGCGTTTCTCTTTGTCATAATTGGCAGTCTCTTAGTATGTCTGGCGGTTGGGTAATCGACGGTCCGGATAACGCTCCTCATAAAGTCTTCGGGCTTCGCGTGCATTGGAGTTAGCTCTCCCATACGCCAACAACATGTCCGCGTATTCTTCATTGGTAAATGTGGTCATTTTACCAATAACACAATAATGCAACAATAACAAAAAACTTAACAAAATGAATGGATAAGTGAAAAAAACTTTTACTTTTTGCCGCCTTTTTGTTTATGACAAAGAGAAACGCAAGCTTTAAAAAAAAAAACAAGCTATTCCAGACACAGGTAAAAAAGTTATGTTTCGAATAAATGTAAGACTTGTGCCCTCAATTTATTATGGCCCTTTTCACTTTTCAAAAAGTTACAAACTAAACAATAATGAAATTTGTATGCAACATTGTGGGCTCGCTACACATGCCCTCAATGTTTTTTTTTTTTTAATTTGAGAACTGTCCGTAAACCATGTACTTGGCGTCCAAAGAAGATAGTAATGTAAACTTTTACGGACATTTTTGAGAAAAATACTTATCAACCCCGGTACAGTACATTCCTTTGTACTTTCCTCAAAAGTAGTTTCATAAAAAACTGTCCCCTTAGTTAAAGTTGACGAATAACTCCAGCTGCTTTTAAACAAATTGCAATTATTGTATACCAATCGAAAGCGTATTAACTGAAGATGTTTTTGATTAATTAGAACTAGTCGATCGTTTTTAGTTTTTTTTTAAATGCAATGCAAAGTTGGCGTTTAATTATTTTTTTTACCTATTTTTGAGGTTTGAGGGCTCGTATTTATTTTTTTAGCTATTGTGTGCACCAAATATTAAATTTGTAAGATTTTACGATCAGTCAAGATAGAAATAAAATAAAATTGTTGCCCTTTTTATCATTTTTAAAAAAGTTATTGAGGTTTTAAATCTTGAAAACGGAATATTTTCAAAAAAAATTAAAAATTAAAAAAAAAAAATGATAGGGCCCAGGCAATTTTTTTGTGGCGGACCGCGTAGCAGATGGTCCCAGCTATCTCCTATATACGTATGTCCATCCATGTACCAAACACCCTGTATATTTATTTATTTATATTTATTACGATAAAGGCGGTGGAAGGCCCATGGGCGCCAGCAAATTTATTTCCTGGAAGATGCATCTGTACGCCAGTAACATCAGGTTTTATTCAAACAGTGACCGAAAAAAAATAACCGGGCAAAAGCATTTCGGACCGTGCGAAATGTAGGGTTCCGAAACCTAAGCTGTCGGGATGCAAGATTATAAAACTATATCATCAACATAACCTTCGAATTAGAAACCTAACGGAAAACTACGAAGGTCGATTTTTATGTAATTTGATATCTTATAAATTGTGTATATATCTGTACGACCAGAAACATATCGTCCGTGTTAATTGAAATTGCTAATTATGTAAACAAATTAGTACTGTTTGACACATAACCTCAAATATTCATCACGCGTGGTACAGTGGCGATAGGGTCTCACATTATGGTCCTACACGTCTGGGGAGGGTTCGGAGTGTTAACCGAATCCTCCCTCATTTGGAGCAGGGGCACCCAGTGGTGGATAGTCATCAGCCTATTAGAGATTAAAACCGGAGAGGTTTTAGACGGTATGCTTCTAGCTCAGCTCTCGCAACTGTAGTGCTTGAGAGACAGTCATACCCCCCCTCTATTGGCTACCCTAGCCGGGGACGACAAAAAAATAGGTGTAAGCTATCTCCATTATAAATTTCATCCAAATCCGTCCAACTGTTGCAACGTGAAGGAGTAACAAACAAGCACACAAACTTTCGCATTTATATTAGTAGAATAGCTTTTGTCCGCGTTTCGTACATTTCAATTATCGTTATTCCATCGGGAACTTTCAAATTTTCAGGGATGGAAAGTAGCCTGTGTTAATCCAGGGTATAAGCTATCTCCATTTCAAATTTCATCAAAATCCCTCCAGCTATTGCAGCTTGAAGGAGTTACAAACAAACACACACATATTTCACATTTAAAACACCGTGAATAACAAGATCTGAATCAAACCGATAACTTTTTGGGCGGTCACCTTGACTAACGTACGACAATGATTGGGCATGTCAAGCGCCACGAATAAACAATTTTTTGCTCTACCAAAGCTATTATTAGATTAAATGGTGACTATAAATTATTTATGCTGCTATGTTATTCTTAATTAATGTCTCAGTTTTTGTAAGGAGAAGGCAAACGAGCGCACAGGCCACCAGATATTTGCATTCTCAATACTACAATCTTAAGATTATTGGCATCGCGGTATACCGGAACACAACAATAAGAACACTGCTGCATGGCGGTATTAAAAACACTGTATCTTCAGTTCTGACACCCGTTTCTATTCGTTTCGTTTTGTAACCAATCGCGTCACTGGTAGATCACGTGACTTTTCGTATCACGTCATCTACCAGTGACGCGATTGGTTTAAACACGAAACGAATAGAAACGCTAGTTAGCGTAGTGCATCTTTTCTGATTGCAAGTACCTAAAACAGGATTGTAGGTTAAATCCTGGAAGCGGAATGCGCTGAAGTTCGGACGACGATATGTAAAACCGATGACAATGCAATATAGAGTAATATGGCTGCGTTTATCGTGTGACAAAAGTGGTTAAACATCTATCACTTTTTGACACGTATATACGAGAGTGACGGATGCTTTATCCACATTTTGTCGCCCGATAAACGCAGCCATACTTGGCCCGCTGATCTGATGACGATGACCCGTATTACGCTAGCCTTTATCGCGGTGGATAAAGCATCCGTCTCTCTCACCCTTATATACTGGTCAGAAAGTGACAGGTGTTTTATACACATCGATAAACACGACCATAATAGGACGTGGGAACTGGATCTTAGCTATGCTTGATGCAGATGCACTGAGTTTGGAATCTGTAGGTGCCACTGATAAGTGCAAAATAGTACCTACAGTGCAAAAGTATAATTTAAATTAGTAATAAATAACCTCACTTACAACGAAAAAATAGGTACTTACCAATTTAGAAAGACGTTAATTGTTCCGTTTTTGTCATTTGGCTACATAACCCTAAACATGCAAAAACGTACAAGGAAAGTCCTTACCACAATTCGAGGACCAAGCGCAAAGAAAACCGGTTGGGCTGAAGTTTACCTACCTAGGTAATTTTAAGAAGCATAAGGTTTCGAAACGAGTAGGTGAGTATCTAAGTATTAAGTTCCATGCCGTATTATAATGCAAAAAACCAGGTTGTGTTGCAAGGCACAATATTTTTGTTGAGACTGTAATTCCCCTGAACGATAGTGTCATGACGTCGATCGAAGTTATCCGGTCATTCTTAAATAACGTGAATAAATGGACATTAGATAATAACTAAGGGATGAAAGTGATAATTTGCACCCCTGAGATATTTAGGCTGCACAAGCACCTGTGAGTGCACATGTAGTTCAAGGGTGCAATTCCTTTAATAGTTTCGACCGAAGTAGGCAAACACAAACACTTTTCTTTTAATTTCGACTTCGAGGAAAGTAACCAAAATGATCTATGTAGACAATAATAATTAGTGTCATGAGCATGACGCTACAAAAAAGAGTCTAAAAACAGCCAACGTCTTTTCGTAATGACCGTGTAAGATTCTTCCATAGTAACGAGACAAACAGCTGAACCAATTCATTTTTCATTTCAAAAACAAAGGATGTAAAATTTAATTCTTTTTTCATCTCGTATTTCTCGAAGGAGGCTCTAGACATGATACATTCGGATTTCGTTATCGTTATCCAAAATGTATAGGATTGACGCAAGCTGTCAGACGGTCGCGTCGAGCGCCTACGTCACGTCCATACGTTTTGTCAGTTATCGATAATCGTTTACGTTAACGTTAAGCAACTTGTCTAGCCTCGAAAGAGGGATGAACATTTGATTAGTACCTAAATTACTTATTCGCTTCGCTTCGGCTTATGTGAGTTTTCTGTAACACCCGTACATAAAACAGAATTTATTATACTTAAAAACCTTCCTCTTGAATCAATCTATCTATTAAAAAAACCGCATCAACATCCGTTGCGTAGTTTTAAAGATCTAAGCATACATAGGGACAGACAAACAGACAGCGGGAAGCGACTTTGTTTTATACTACACTAGCGACCCGCCCTCGCTTCGCTTCGGTTTATTTGAGTTTTCTATAACACACGTACCTACATAAAACAAAATTTATTATACATAAAAACCTTCCTCTTGAATCACTCTATCTACTAAAAAAAACCGCATCAAAATCCGTTGCGTAGTTTTAAAGATCTAAGCATACATAGGGACAGACAGCGGGAAGCGACTTTGTTTTATACTATGTAGTGATGATTTATGTAGTGATTAAACGACGAATTGGGGAAGACTAATCTCGGAGTAAGTCTTATTCCAGTTTTGTAAAATCAATGGTAAGTAGAAAATTTATGAATGTACCTTGAAAATGTTATTCGTAAGCAACTTAGCACATTTCTGAATTAGGTACTCTTTAGAAACTTTTAAAGGATGTGTGGGTGTGAGCCAAAGCCAACGTTACATTGATATATTGAAGTAAGGTGTTTCTCTGGGAAAGTCCCTTGTTAACTCTTAGTATAATTATAAATATTATAACGTTAATATCGAGAATGTTTCTCTGTCAAGCGCGAGTCGGTCGGAAGCATCCGTCCGCGTCGCCCGCGGCGGCGGCGGCGTCGCGTGCGCATCGCTTATTCTTATTACTTTAGTATTACCCTCAATGATCGGCGCTTCTTAAGGGGCCCTGCTAACCTAGCAGCGCTTTATTCTTGGTTATTGACAGACATAGAAATATACAATAATAAAAATGGTTATAAAGGCGTGTAGTACTGTTAGGCGATGGGCTTGCAACCTGTCACTAATACACTGGTTAACATCTTCGCCTAAGTGAGCAAAATGTGGTTAGGTACAGAATTATCAAAAAGTTTTTATAGTTGTTGGAAATTCTGTAGCTCTGCCTACCCCACTCTGGGAATAAAGGCGTGAGTTTATGTATGTATGTATGTATAGAAATATACGGGGCAGAATTAAATGAATCGATGCTTTTCCCATATAACGGGTTGGCTTAAAGTAATGAGAAATTTTTTTTCTCATTTTTTTTATTAAATTACTTGTTTAGGTTATATAGCTTTTTATCATATACAAATAAACTAAAACCAGCATGATAATCAATCATTATATTATAGAAAACCTCGCCCATTTAAAAAAATTCGCAGCTTTCTTCTTACCGTTTTCATCATACGTTGAACATATTTTTTTATTTTTTCAGTTAATTCTTTGCTTTTATACCCGGCGCTTCAACTGTGTATGTGATTTCGCTTCCGGCCCATCACTGTAAACTACTCTACTGAGAATTACCAAAAAATCCTCCATTGGACGAGCTACACCGACGTTCGGACGGTTTGAATCCTTCGATACGAAATGAACGTCACGCTTTTTTAGTCAATTCTGGGTGCTCCCTGCATAGTGATACTTTCTTCGCAACTTCTTGCACTTCTTGGAATTTTTTCAAGCTGTATGTCGGAATATTTGAGTGTTTTTTGACGCTTTAAGTGTAGAACATTGTATTTCTTTAAAATATTCCTTACTCACCAACGGGAAACAGCATATTTTACAGCTAACTTATCTGGGACTCATCCACTTTGTTTTGTGCAAACTTTGCCATTTTCCTCCGGTTTCAATGATTAAGAATGGGTGATCTTCCCGTTTTTGGTAAATCTTTAGTCCTAATACCAAATTCCCACCGCTGGATCAAACATTAAATTGTAGATGGAGATACATTTCAGCTTTGAAGTGAGAGACCACTTCAGATTTTTCACGTCGTCCAAGTAGGCGATAGACATGTTCACGTAATGACTTCCTTGTGGACATTTTTTATTAACACATTAATCATTATTTGCCTTTTTAACAATAATTGACATATTTTTTATTTATTATAGCTGTCAAAATCCTTTTTGTATTATTTTTTTGCCTGCTATTGTCAATTGAATACCTTCTCATTACTTTAAGCCAACCCGTTAGTACATGTTATCACTCCAAGTTTTCTTTGTTATATTTTTTAAATTTAAAGTATGCTAATTAAACAAAATAGCAACATAATTGTGGTCATTCTTTATTATAAAAGGATTTTTTAACTTTTTTTCCTTATTGTGTATTTCAGATCGACTGTCCCATTTACTATTGTTAAAATAAACAATCAGCAGTTGTTAGGAGTACCTATAAACAATATGACGTAGTATGAGTAGATTTGATATTCTGTTAAAATTGGATTGGGTCCCAAGCACAGACCACTTACCCTATAGACTCCGCATACAAAGGCGCCCCCGTAAGCCATGCTTATGCTCACAGAACACTAATTGGTTGCCATGGTTCTATTGGCGCGCACCACGACGCGCACACTTGATTATTCGTTGACTTTGAACTAGCCAATCACGGTGCACTTTCCGCCCCCCGCGCCCCGCCATTTTGGCTTAATGAGATACTAGACAAACTGTTCCGAAGCGGAGTCTATAGGGTAAGTGGTCTGTGGTCCCAAGATACAGGCTCAACTTAGTTTGGAATCCACCGGATACTGCTTATGTAGGTATTTGTATACGTGTGCTTATTTAAACTTATTCTATTCTATTAAACCTCGCCCGTTCAGACCGGGACTGAGAAGGCTTTATTGCAAACATACAAATTAAGTACAAAGATTTAAAAATGTAACAACAAACGTATTATTATTATTAAACGTACAGCATAGAATATTAATTATTATTTTCTACAATATTTTAGCGTAACCGAAACGTGAAAACCGTTATGTAATGAGCGTTTCCATGGTACTAACAGTTCTATTATAGCATTCTTATTACATCAACAGACTGACATCGCTATTTTCATGTTAAGCTTATCAACAACTGTTTTCTTCATTATGTACCAGTTTATTTCTTTATTTGGAACACAAACAGTCAATTACATAAAACGAATTATTTAGACATACATACATACATACATAAACTCACGCCTTTATTCCCAGAGTGGGGTCGGCAGAGCTACAGAATTTCCAACAACTATAAAAACTTTTTGATAATTCTGTAACCACATTTTGCACACCTAAGCGAAGATGTTTACCAGTGTATTAGTGACAGGTTGCAAGCCCATCGCCTAACAGTACTACACGCCTTTATTACGTTAGTCGGCTTTTACGACATCCACGGAAAGATACGGAGTGGCACTATTCTAATCCGGCGGTTACACGGAGAAGAATTATTTAGATTAAAAGGAAAATGGTTAATTGGCAAACAGCCATAGTTTTTTATGTAATATGTAAGTGTAATAACTATTTCATTATTGCAGTATATTGAAGTCCGTAGGAGCCTTAACGCGATTATCTGGACATTAACTTCATATTTACAGCGCGGTTCAAAACGAGCGTTAGAATAAAATGGAGCAAAAATTATAATATATCAAAACAAATCACCGCAACGGATCATACCATATCCTTATTAACGTGGCGTTACATTTGCAACTTAAATTACATGCTGTTAAGAACAAGTTTAAATTTAGATCATTTTAATATATTATCTAGGTTACCATCATGCTTATATGCTCTATGCTTTACACCGTTTGTCTTAGCAATATTTCGTTTTGTATGTCAATTTATAAAAGTACCCTTTCTTCACGTACGTACGTACGTGAAGAAAAAGTACATACAACATTTTTGTTTTCAACGTTTTATTTTACGTTTTTTTTGGCGTGACTAATATCTAGACGACGCGCTGGCCTAGTGGGTAGTGACCCTGCCTACGAAGCTAGTGGTCCTGGGTTCGAATCCCGGTAAGGGCATATATTTGTGTGATGAGCGCGAATATTTGTTCCTGAGTCATGGATGTTTTCTATGTATTTAAGTATATATTGCCCTATACATATAAGTATTTATATCGCTGTCTAGTACCCATAGTAGTTACAAGCCTAGAGCTTAGTTTGGGACTAGGTCAATTGGTGTGAGATAAAAAAAAATGTTGTATATTTTACGGACGGACATGGCGAAACTATAAGGGTTTCTAGTTTTACTACGGAACCCAGAAAATTTACCCCTTTTTTATTTTTATATCTAATTATATATTCAAAATTTGTTTTACATTTTAGTTACTTTAGTTTATTCCCAGTTAAGTTGCGACGCGTATTTGTGTACTTATAAAACTTAAAAAGCAAAAAAAAATTTTTTTTTAAATACCAAAATTATTGTTCTTAATATGGTGTGTATGAGATGAATAGGTATATTATGATCTAACGACAGTATTAAAAAAAATATCTAATAAAATATAACTATAAAGAGCTGGAGAAACTACGTTCTATTCGTTTGGTAGAAAATTGTAGAACTGTGGTGTAAGCCTCTTCATTTGTGTATGTTCTGTAATTTTATATATTTTAATATTCTCCAACAACCACTGTAACAAAATACAGTTAAATGTTTTCCTCGTTTTCACGACAACTGAGATCAAACTAAACTTTCCCTTTTATAATAATAGACTGTAAAATAAATGGGTATTTCCTTTACTTTATAAACTTTACGTCCTTCAGATACCTTTACTTGGGCAACGGTCGCGTTAATCATACTTAATTATAGTCATAAATAACTTTCATTAATCTGTTGATAATTATAGAGTCAAACTGACAACAAGGGCACTAAGTAACGTTCCAAAAACCAGTTACTTTCCACCCTATTATAAGAAGCATAAAGTTATTTATTAAATGTTTTTATGACATTAATAATACTTTTATTTTACTAGCCCTTTGATTATTAACTATGAATGCCTGGTTAGTGCTACAACTTTATATTTACAGTTGTGGAAAAGCTTGTGTTTTATATTGTAACAGTGCTTGAACCAGATTTAGTTGTTATAGTTTTTAGCCACCCGCATTTATATGTTTGTCCGTTCGTAATAAATGTCATTATGATTACATTTAGAATAAATAATTCATTACAGTTGGCTTTTCCTCGAAGGCTTTTGTAGCTCAAGGATCCTTGGGCGGATGCATTTTGTGGGCTAGTTGAACAACTCGTACTTGTGAACTCACTTCACGAAACATACATGCGTATGATCGACACTTAGTTGACAGGCAGTAATGGACACCACTCTTAATTCAAATTTCATTCGGTCCTAAATTGATTGTTGGAAAACAAATGAATAAAAAAGATAAAAGACATTTATTCAGTAAGTAGGCCGTGCGGGCACTTTTACACGTCAAGAATCTACCAGCGCTTCCCAAGAGGAGACACTGCGGAGAAGAAACGCCGCAAGAAACTCAGCAGTCATAGTCATTTTTTAAACATATTAATTACAATGGTACTACTTAATCTAGCATTATATTAAGCAATAAATATTAAATTCAATATAATATCCAATAACATGCGTAGATCAGCAGGAAACCATGCCAAAAATCTTACGTGAGAGATAAAGGAAGAAAAAGGAGAAATAAAAAAGGAGAAAAAAAAAAAAAAAAAAAAAAAACAAAAAAAAAAAAACCCCTTATCTTCTGTAAAATAAGAATCAAATGTCCATTATTAGTCCATTACTGATTCCATCACCATATACCTAGGTATAGTTCAGGAAATATAAATTGTCCGTCTGTAATCTTCACCTTCACTAAGATCTTATTGTTCATATCAAACAAAAGATAATTGTAAAACTGCCCTCGTTTTTGAAACAGCACAGTGGGTTGAAAGGATAAGGCTAAGGTTAAGTTTAGGTCCGGTAAGTCTTAACGCAGAAAAAAATATCGTAAAGTAGATAACTGACGGCCAAACCACATTTCTTGAACTATACCTTAACGCCTGTCTCCCAATGGGGTAGACAGAGACAGGTACGCCAGCGGCCCTACTTTGAAAATCGACGTTTGAAGTTAGGTTAGGTTCTTTCCCTGTCACTGGTCATTCCAGACTAAATCGAAAGAAAGGGATGGAGCTAATGTAACCTCGAACTTCGATTTTCAAAGTAGGGCTTCAGGTACACCGGTCCACATAACTTTCTCGCTTCGCTCTTTTACTTAAAGGAAAATAGTTGGGTTTGCTTAGGTAAGGTTACATAACTGGGTTTACCCTTGTTACATCGACATTCATTTCATCATGAACTCTTACGCACCGCGGTAGTTAAAGGCAAAAGTGGTATTGACAAGTCTAACATGACCTAGTCCACGTACATAACCAATTAGTCAATATTCAGGACTTTCAGAAAGCTTTATGGTAACAGCAGAATATAAATAAATCGTGCACAAATTATGCTAGTCCCTAACTAATCTTAAGGCTGGTAGTACAGTACAACCCTTGTACTATGTGTACAGTCAGCAGCAGATGTAGCTACATAACCGAAGAGGTCAAAATGATCTGCACTCGACTCTATTGTCAAGAGAATACGTGGTGTCTAGATCATTTTGAGCATGTTATTCTGCTTAGCTACCTACTTTAGATGCTGACTGTACCTACTAGACAACGATAAACTAACTTCTATAGAAAAATACACACTTAACATCAAAAAGCAAGTTTTGAAAATCCAACTACCCTTGCACCATCAGGGGGGTTATTACGACGTGGCTTTGCAGTTCATTTTACGGTGAGCGTAAAGGACAGCGCTATAGCACTTGTATAGCTCTGTCCTTTTCTCTCAGCGTAAACTGAACTGCAAAGTTATGTCATAATAACCCCCCAGGACTGAAAAGGTTCTATTAAAGCACATGAGTCACAATATGGCACTCCTTGGCTGAATACCGGTCTAACGACACCCTGCACTTTAAAATCCGTCAAGCTATTTAGCATACTAGGTCACAAATAAACATAGATTTATTTATATTTATTTATTTGTTTATCTATGCATTCCTACATACGTACACCCAAAAGACATTAGTCACCTTCCAACTCCATCATCAGACCAGCTCGATGGAGCCAGATTATTGTATTGTCATCGAAGTTACGAAAGTATACCTAATTTCAGTTCAATCGGTCCCCAGGAATTGGTTCAAATCTGCCTTGCAAGATTTGACTCGAACATAGATACTTACAGACACACCTACATAACAAGTTAATAAATACGGGCCATGCATCGTATTGTGCCAAAGATGCTGGCAGCGTTTCCTTTCTAAATTGTTCACCAGAAACGGTTAAACTGACAGCTCTTCGGTCTCTTATTTCTTCGAAATCACATTAAAGAGTTTTAGTCTTCTAGGCATTAGGGCCTGTCCACATCAAATTTATATTTAGTGCCGAGACTACTATATTGGCGTCCTACTTTACTCGTAGTGCGTGCCTTCATCCGCTTCAGCTCCTGTAACAACCCTCAAATCAACAAAGATTAACAGCTTGTTTAGTGGCGGTACCTTGTGTAAGGTCCGTCCGGATCGCTACTAACATCTTAGCCTTTAACATACCGCCAAGTAGCAGTGTTTGCATTGCTGTGGTCCGGTGTGGTCCATTTTAGTAAGGTTGGCATGGCATTTGCGGAATTAGCATTGCAGTCTTAAGATTGTAGTCTTGAGAATACAAATGTCTATGGATTATACATACCACTTATCATCAGGTAGCCTGTGTGCTCGTTAACCTTCTCCATGCTATAAAAAAAGCTAAGTACACTGCAATAGCTCATAGAAGCTTCGGGTTTGTACTAGTTTCTCACTCGCTCTCATACGCTCTTATTAAGCGCGAGTGAGAGAGGAGTACAAACCCGAAGCACCTTCTAAGTGCTCACAGACTGTATATCATTTCCATAGTAGGGTCTTTCTATGTCGTCATAGTTATCTCGTTGGATGTAATCCATGACGTGGTGTTTGACGCACTGGGGTTTTATATTTTTATTCATGAACATGTGGTCAGCACAAAAAGCTAAGCTCAAGCTTCGCAGAATCGATGGAGATATGATACCAATAAGTTCCTTGTTTTTTGCTGCCATTTTGAATTTGATTAGGTATATTTGAATATTGTGGTTAGTAATTGTTTTTGCCGAGTTAAGAGGCGGTAAGGTAGAGTTGTGTGAGTAGTAGAATTAAGATAGGTAGATCTATAAAAAACACCCAGTTTTTAAGAAACAACATCTTTATATTGTTCAATATTACGGAACTAATTTAATACATACACATACATTAATTCACGCCTGTTTCCCAGAACGGTAGGCAGAGACCACTTCTTTCCACTTGCTACGATCTTGATAAATTTCTTTTGCTTCTTCCACATTCATACTTCATACTAATTTAATGTATTCTGAATTTAAAGTAAATATTCCGCACGTTGAACTCATAAGTTCTAAAATTTTCGGATCAAATAAATTTTAACGACTTTGTCTTCATCCTTTACTATTAAGGCCCGCGTTAATGTAATCCCAGATTAAATTATTCACGAATGTCAGATTCATATGAGAACCGAATTAACCTGCAAATTTTTGGAATTGTAGGTAATTCTGTAGTTCTGCCTACCCCTCTATGGGAAGAACTCACCCGCCTTCTTCCCATAGAGGGGTCTCTATGGGAAGAAGGCGGTGAGTTTATCCATTTATGTATAACCTGCTAATCGAATTTAAAAAACGACTATTGCTTCCGTTTAAAACCAAGTTAACTGGTTTTAAATGTTTTAAAAGATAATTTACGTAAATGTAAAATACAACAACATTACGATAACTAATTTCTGCCACAACGACTGTATTCCTAAATTCCCTTTCCATAATCGTTTGTCCTATATTGATGATGTGACATAATTTTTATCGACCTATTAGGCTATTGTCGTAGTATTGTAGCATTTCATATTCAGGCAAACTGTCTTTTAAAACATTTAAAACTATTTAACTTCATTTCAAACGGACCTAAAAGTCGTTTTTAAATTCTATAGTTTGATAGAATTCAGTTTTTGTTGGACAAAGTTAATAATAACTTCGCTGCTATAATCAATGATCTCAATTGTGATATCATTTTAAAATCTCCATTAAACAGGCAGATTTTTAAGAAAGCAGCACTACAGGTTTTGGTCAAAAAAAATTACACTGTGCGATGTATAATTTTCAACGAAAAAAACTCAGATTCCTAAACATTAAACTTGACTAGAAAAAATAAAAAACTGCTAATTATTTATTGATTTTATTATTAGGTTCTTAAAGAAAATTTTATCAGCTTTCTTTCACAGTAAACGAAACTGAAAAACTGTGGTCGTGGCATGAAAAATGGTAAACAAGGGTACCGCATATTCGAAATTTTTAAAAGTTGAGATATCTCGTTTTCGGTGCGACTTTTACTAAACATGGTTTATTATATTTTCGACACTCCTGAGCGGAGTTATCCAACCCTGTAAGGTTGACCCCTATATCCCGGACAACCTGTATATTTGTAAACACGTTCTCAATAACGGCTCTAACGATTGTTAAGAATTTAATATTTGAATTTTATTTGACTGTAAGAATTATTTGATTAGGATATCCTTTTGGTTATTATCGCGATTGGTAAAGCGATACCAATCGCGAAACTGGTGACATTTTATACACTCTGTGACTCTTGAGGGTTTTTTGTATCTGCCCCGGCGCCTTTTTGTCTGTCAAGGGAGCTTTTTAGCGTATTTGTCTGTTGGTTTTGATAATTATTAACCGGTCGGAAATTACAGATGTATTTAAGGAGATTGTATCTATTCGGATGTTTGGAATAAATACTGTGAAGTTTCATTGAAGGAGTCTTTTCTTATTAGATCAGAAGTGAGTTGAAATACCGTGCCTAAGACCGCAAGGCCTCTAAGACCAAAACCTACGTCTTTAATCACTTGTAAGACGTTTTAAGGTAACTATTTGTGTTGAAGACCATTTGTGAATTGTTTACTATCCTTTGCTGCTAGTTTCCTATTCTTATTCAAAATGGGTGGTAGTGAAAATCATAAGCATAAACATAGAAAAAAGTCACGTAAACGTTCACACAGTAAAAAAAAGAAGTAAATCTAGACATTGCAGGTCACGATTGAGAACTCCTAGTACACCTAGGGATCATAGCTTATCTTCCTCCTCATCTGAACGAGGAGCTAAAAGACGAAATAGGCAGTGTAGTATTACTTCTCAGAATAGTAGAGCACAAACACCTGTAATTAATAGTGAAGGGACAGCTGATAATTCAAAAACGGAAATGTCAATATTGAGTAAACTAGTAGAAGTATTACACAATCGGAACAACACTGGGAATCCTGGGCCATCAGGTTCACAAGCGCAAAACATCATATCAACTTTTGATCCTCGTTCAAAAACACAGACAATGAAAGAATGGTTGGTAAAAATTAATGAATCGGCACATATTTATGGATGGACAGATAGACAAACCATTTTCTATGCCTTGCCTAAGCTTGTAGGGATGGCAAAGAAATGGTATGATGGGTTAAAAAGTGTTAAGTTTACTTGGGAAGAGTGGCAGAAATTGTTACTGGAAGCTTTTCCATGTGAACAAAATTATGCAGATTTACTTAACGAAATGCTTAGCAGAAAGTCAAGGCGAAATGAAACATTAGAAGAATACTACTATGATAAAATCATGTTGATTAACCGATGCGACATTAGTGGCAAAAGAGCTGTGGATTGTCTAAGTCAGGGCATTTTTGACACTAACATTAAAATGAGCGTCCAAGGGGCGAACTTTCAGGAACCTGAGGCAGTCCTGAGGTTTGTTCGCAACATTTCTATCAGTACGGTATCCTTTACTGGGAAGCGAAGCCGCTGGGAAGCCTTGACTGACCATAATGTTGAAAATACTGAGGGTAACGTGACCAGAACACAGGCTGACAAATCCGTTACGTGTTATAACTGTGGCGAACTGGGTCATAGAGTCACAAGATGTAAAAAAGAGTTAGTAAAATGTAAAAATTGTCGCCGATTTGGGCACTTGGAGTCAACTTGCCGACTATCATCCAGAAATTCATATACTAGCACGAATACAACTGCACCAGGAAATGATTCTAGAATGGTATTAAGTATTACAGCTACTTGGAAATGAAAAATATCATAAACAAGTTAAAATAAATGGCAACATTGTCACAAAAGCTTTTATTGATCTAGGAAGCCAATGCACGCTTATAAAAGAAGACCTTGTATCAGTTTTGGATTTAGTAGTAGAGAAAAACAATCTTCCAACCTTACAGGGATTTGGAGGAGACATTATTATCCCAAAGGGAAGAGTCAAATTAAATTTGACGATGGACGCCTTGAATGAGGAGGTTGAAGTGTATGTAGTTGATTCTTATTTGTTGCCAGTAGACATTCTGATCGGTCAATCGCTAACAGAATTACCTAATATACGTGCTTTTAAGACTGATAAGACTATAGTATTCTATAAAAACGATGATCAGAAAAATAAAGAAAAGCTAGCTGTATTAAATGCTCATGATGTAACAATTGTAGGGACAACTACAATAACATTTGAGACCGAAAAAAAACTAAATGGCTGCATACATATTCTTACAGAATCGTGCATGAAAAGTAACGAAGAGTACATGATATTGCCTGGCGTGTATTCCATTCATGACGGATGTGGCACACTAATAATACTAGGTTTAACTAATAAGCCTTTCGTCCTATGCAAAGGCACGTTGCTCGCGAGAGCGTTCCTTATTTCGAAGGAGATATTGCCAGAACTAACGACCGTTGAAACAAACACTCTTAATGTAAATTCAATAACCATGGAGAACAGTGAACTTAATCAAATCAAAATAGACGAGATAAATGTAGATAGTGACCTTGACGAAAACACCAAAACAAAACTACATCAACTTCTGAATGATAGTAGAGAATGTTTTGCATTCACATTAGAGGAACTAGGCCAAACTTCACTAACTGAAATGTCTATAGAACTAAATGATCAAAATCCTGTCGTGTATAGGCCGTATAGACTTTCCCTGTCAGAACGCGAAAAAGTAAATTCCATAATTGGAGACATGCTCGCTAATGGTATTATACGGGAATCAAAATCTAACTACGCCAGCCCGATCATAATGGTGGCTAAGAAAAATGGACAGGTAAGACTCTGTGTTGACTACAGAGCCTTAAATCGCAAAACAGTAAAAGAAAAATATCCGATGCCGTTAATCGACGACCAAATTGATGGTCTTTCTGGGCAAATGTACTTCTCCACTTTGGATCTAACGTCCGGTTATCATCAGGTACCCGTCGCGGAACAGTCGAAACATCTTACCGCATTTGTAACTCCCGATGGGCACTTTGAATATAACCGGATGCCTTTTGGTCTGAGTAATGCTCCAGCGGTCTTTCAAAGACTTATAACATCCTTGTTAAAACAGAAAAAATACCCGGAGTGTTAGCTTACATGGACGACATAGTAATTGCATCGAAAACTATTGAGGAAGGGATGGAAAAACTTAAATCGGTTTTAGAACTGCTAAAGACAGCCAACCTAACACTGAATCTAGCTAAGTGTAATTTCTTTAAGAGATCAATAGATTATTTGGGTTTTGAAATATCTAATGACGGAGTAAAGCCAGGATTAAAAAAAACGGAAGCAGTAACATATTTTAAGATACCACAAAATGTACACGAAGTACGGCAATTTGTTGGTCTTGCCAGTTTTTTTCGAAGGTTTGTAGCTGGGTTTGCGTCCATAGCAAAACCTTTAACCTCATTAACTAAAGCTCATGTTCCATGGGTTTGGGGCCAAGACCAAGCAAACGCTTTTAATAAACTTAAAGAGATATTGACAAGTCGTCCAGTATTAGCCATATTCAACCCGACGTACTTAACGGAATTGCACACTGATGCAAGCTCCTCGGGATTAGGAGGTATACTTTTACAGCGTGCGGATGAAAAAAGCCCGCTTAAAGCTATTGCGTATTTTAGCCGGCAAACATCACCGGAAGAACAACACTTCCACTCATACGAGCTGGAAACGTTAGCAGTTGTAGTTTCCCTTGTCCGGTTTAGAGTATACCTTATAGGTATTGATTTCAAAGTGATAACAGATTGCAACGCACTTCGAACTACTCTAACTAAAAGAGACCTAATACCAAGAATAGCGCGATGGTGGTTGTTAGTACAAGATTTTACATTTAACATCGAATATAGACCGGGTCCCCAATTGGCTCATGCTGACGCTCTCAGCAGAAATTCTCTTCCTGTAGATTCTAATGTCAGTCCCACGATTATGCAGATTAGTGAGGTTCATTGGCTGCAAGCGGTTCAAATGTCCGATCCCAGACTATCTCACATAAAAGCCATACTTGATTCAACATGCCCGGAGGCGAAAGATATCCGTAATAAGTATCAGTTGAAAGACGGAAAAATATATAAAAAGATAGATAATGAATTACGCTGGGTGGTACCTAAGGATGCTAGATGGCGGATTTGCCAACAGTGTCACGATGAAGCTGGACATTTTTCTTTAGAAAAGACATTGGAGAAAATGAGAAGAGATTATTGGTTTCCTAGAATGACGCTGTTCGTAAAAAAATACGTTCGAGCGTGTATTCCCTGTGCCTACTCTAAAACGCCTGGGGGAAAAAAACAGGGACTGTTACATCCAATACCTAAACCCACAACGCCATTTCATTGCGTTCACGTTGATCACCTGGGGCCATTTGTAAAAAGCAAAAAAGGCAATACTTATGTATTGGGAATAATAGACAGTTTCACTAAATTCTCTATTCTACGAGCAGTGAGGAACACTAAATCGAGCACCTCTATAGCTGTACTACGTGACTTCTTTGCATTATTTGGCATACCTGAAACTTTAATATCTGACCGCGGTAGCAGTTTTACCGCTAATGATTTTCAAAAGTTCATGCAAACCTCAGGTGTTAAACACGTGTTAAACGCAGTGGCTACTCCTCGTGCAAATGGACAAATCGAGAGGTACAATCGATCTATCTTGTCATCTCTAACTGCCCTTTGCCATGGCGAGACGGATAAAGAATGGGATACCCACCTACAACGTGTACAGTGGAGCCTCAATAACACCGTTAACCAAAGTACAGGAAAAAGCCCTTCTGAAATAGTATTTGGGAAAACTAGCGTGAATACTGGGGAGGTACAACTGTATGATCTAAGCCATAATGAACCAGTAACAAACGAAATGGTACGTAGAACTCGAGAGGAAGCGTCCTTAAATATAGAAAAGCAACAAGAGAGGATGAAAACTCGATATGATAATAAACGTTGCAAAGCCAGAGTATACAAATTGGGAGATTTAGTAATGGTACAAAAGAATACCAGGATTCCCGGGGAAAGTAATAAATTAGTCCCTCCTTACAGTGGCCCGTACAGAATTACAGCTGTCCTAGAACATGACCGATATGAAATAAGTAGTGTAGAAGGATACTCAAAAAAAAGCTACAAAAATGTATTTTCAGTTGACAAAATTAAACCTTGGGTGAGGTTTATAGAATCGGAATCCGAAAGTGATTATGAGATAAGTGAATAATAATTTAGATGAATATTTTTAAATGAACGTTTAATTATAATTAGAAGATTTTTCTTTTAGGTTATGTCGTTATGTCATTAGTCGGTTAATTTAACGATATAAAATTTTCACTGCCACCTCTAGTTTTGTCCCTGTCCCCTCCCCCTTCCTTTCCCTAAGTAAACAAGATGATAGAGATAAACCAGATGACGATGTTGGTATACACTTCGGGTTGAAGCTGATGCATGGGGCTACATGCAGTCGGTGCCCTTAACAATACAAATGTGGAGTTGATGCCGTTACGTAGGGTATACGTACACGGTGCCCACAATATAAGCGTGGAGTTGAGGCCGTTACGTAGGGTATACGTACACGGTGCCCACAATATAAGCGTGGAGTTGAGGCCGTTACGTAGGGTATACGTACACGGTGCCCACAATATAAGCGTGGAGTTGATGCCGTTACGTAGGGTATACGTACACGGTGCCCACAATATAAGCGTGGAGTTGATGCCGTTACGTAGGGTATACGTACACGGTGCCCACAATAATTGATGCCATTACGTAGGGTATACGTACATGGTTCCCACAGTGATTGATCGAGTTGATGCCGTTACGTAGGGTATACGTACACGGTGCCTGCAATATTCATTGATGCCATTACGTAGGGTATACGTACATGGTGTCCACAATATTTCATACGAGTCGATGCCGTTACGTAGGGTATACGTATATGGTGTCCTCGATGTTTAAATGAAAGCTGATGATGACCAGAAAAGGATTGATGCCGGAGCATAAAGTATATGCACACGGTGTCCACATTTAACAAAAGTGAGAAGTGCGAAAGTGGTAACTAGTGATGGTTGTGCTTAAATGAGTGAAATCCTACGTAAATGTTATAGTTACGGAAGTGATAAATCAAAAGAGTGTGCAAAGCTCTTTAAAATGTTCATGTGCAGTTCTGGCAGGCCTTGTCCAAATATACATAATTTGAATGAGGTCATTCATTGGTTGGGATGGCCGAAGACAGTAGTGTACCTACCTACAGAGACTCATGATTATATTTTAAATTGTTTTAAAATATTTAGTACCATTAATATGTGATTAAGTAAAATAACGAATTGCAAGTGCTATCTGATTAGAACCGTAGCTATTTTCATTGTTTGTGAATGTAATAAAAAAAAAAGTAAAAAAAAAGAAAACAAAAACAAAAACCAAGTTAATGAAGATGTATGTTCATTTGTAGAGACTGACAATGATAACTAAACTATATTTAAAGACTATATATAAAACTTTAAGTAACTAAAAGTTGTAAACTTAAAGCTTTTACTTTTATATTAAGACTGATTAACTTGTTAAGTAAATTAGTAATAACTGTTATCTGTTGTATCTGAAATTAATGACCAACTAATGACCATCACAAACAAATTTGATGGACTATTAGATCTTAATCGTCTGCTCGTCAGTACAAGTGGACAATGGTTAGATGTCTTACCCATCATTTTATTGTTGGTAAACTCAACACTAAGACTGAGTTCTGACTGTGGTTTAAGATTTGCTCAAGCTGTGAAAATTTTGATGCTATTGATATTCTATTTGATCTCTAGCTTGAACTTATTCTGTTCACTACAGTCAAAGCCATAAATAGATAAGATACACATTCTACAGAGGTTAAAGTGTCTACAAGTCTCTATGGCACTGATGATAATCTCTATCTGTACATATATTTTTGACTAGATGGCTGTGAAGATATTTATGTTTTGACTGTACTTATATCTTTATGTTGTTAATGCTTTATTACTTTGTTATTTCCTTTGATTTTGCAGATAATTCTTTATCGAATTGTTTTTCAAATATGTAACTAATGGTGTTGATGAGTAGAGCTTTAGGAATGTCTGAGACAGACATAATGTCAGGTCGGCCGACTGTTAAGAATTTAATATTTGAATTTTATTTGACTGTAAGAATTATTTGATTAGGATATCCTTTTGGTTATTATCGCGATTGGTAAAGCGATACCAATCGCGAAACTGGTGACATTTTATACACTCTGTGACTCTTGAGGGTTTTTTGTATCTGCCCCGGCGCCTTTTTGTCTGTCAAGGGAGCTTTTTAGCGTATTTGTCTGTTGGTTTTGATAATTATTAACCGGTCGGAAATTACAGATGTATTTAAGGAGATTGTATCTATTCGGATGTTTGGAATAAATACTGTGAAGTTTCATTGAAGGAGTCTTTTCTTATTACGATTTTGATGAAAATTACGGAAAAGTGGTATTTAGGGTCAAGAAATCGATTTGTCAAGTTTGTCTTCGGGAAAATTCGCTTTCAACCTGCGCAAAGCGGTACAGTACAAATCACTACATAGTATAAAACATAGTCGCTTCCCGCTGTCTGTCTGTCCCTATGTATGCTTAGATCTATAAAGCTACGCAACGGATTTTGATGCAGTTTTTTTGAATGAGTGATTCAAGAGGAAGGTTTTTATGTATAATAAATTCTGTTTTATGTACGGGTGTTACAGAAAAGTCGTATAAACCGAAGCGAAGCGAGGGCGGGTCGCTAGTTACATACATGAATAAGCTATCGAAAAATTACATTTTAAATTAAAATGTAGTTTATGTATTTATATTTAACAATTAATATATTTCTGTATCTATTTATGTACATTAGGTATTTGATCAATATAGTCCGTGATGTCTTTTGCTGCAAATGGACTCTATTTTGCCTACCAAAAGGAATTAATCGCATAACCATTACCCTGTACAGCAATGTATTCGGTTACAAAATAATTGCCTTAACTTGACATTTAGAACTCTGTACCCGCTAAATGTCACCATACCACTCAATGAGACCTACTCTTTGTTAAGGCAGTGTAAACTAACTAACTATAAACTAAAAGGGTGAATATTCGGGCGTTCCAACCGCCGTCATTATTCTTTTTAATACATTGACGAAAATAATGATAACTACCAGCAATTTTTGATGTCAAAATCAGCGGACCCGGGGGTAGTATCCGTTCCATTTAAAAATACAAGAAAGTTATTGAGTTTATATTGAATAATATGCGAAAACAATAATGACGGCGGTTGAAACGCCAAATATTCACCCAAAAATGTAAAAAGGTCGTATTAATATATACACAACATAACTTGCGCTTAAAATTACATTGTGTTTCATTGGAAAATGGAAAAAAAACGCTTGGCCACTTGGCGGGCGTTTCCACAAAGTAGGTCGGTTCGCTCGGGCAGCTTCGGCGGCGTTCGTACGGCTTCGTGCGCGCTCGGGCCCGGCGCGAGCGCACTCCGCGTCGAGACGTCGCAACGGACACAGCCGCGCGCGATTTTTAAATTCAACCGAGTTAAATTCTTGTAAACACGTCACGGGATAGCTCGCGTGGATATGGACTGATTGTTTACACTTGAAATAGAACTGTGTTTTTGAGTGTGCTGAACTGTTGAAACATGTTGTGGGAATCTGGTTTTTCTGAAGAGTCGGACACGGTGAGTCGTTAAAAGATGATTTATTTTTAAATTACCTAAATTGTATTCTAAATTTTGGATCTTTTTGAAATTTTTAATGGGTATGTTTGTGCGCAGAATTATGAAACCTAGCCGGTTTACTCACACAGGCGCATGCGCGTGTGTGCGTTAACTTTCTAGTTTTCGCTCGCTCGACGTATTTGCATGGAACGTGAACAGTTTTTCATAATATAAGACACAGGGAAGCAAGCAAGCGAGTAAATATTCATCGCGCGCGTCTCCTGCGCTGCAGTGTTGCTAATGCCTTCATTAAATGTTAATAAATGGGCATTTTGACGTGTATTCGTCACGACTTAGGACCAAAATAGCGTCAAGAGCCAGGTTTCCTAATTTACATACTAAACGGACGCCATATTGAGCTCTTGGCTTTGAATTTGTTAACTCTTGGTACATTAACTATTGGCATTTTCAAAGGCTTTTTAGTCAAGTCTTAGATTTCTATACAAAATGAAACAAAACGCACGTTCTGGTATGAAATGTGTTAAGTGCGTGCAGCTTTCTTGTATAACCTAAGATATATTTATTTTTACTTATAGCTATACCTAATTCACAGATAAGAGAAAAAAATACCTACCTAGAATGTTTGGCTGCGATGGCATGCTACCCGCACGGGAAGCATGTTTGACTCCCGCCAAATGAAATGTCAGCTGCTATTCGTGTGAGCTGAATCTTAGTTTGGTTACAGAATAAGTAATGTTTGGTTTAATAGTTTTTATTTTTCGTTTACCTTTTCATGTTAATCTTCATCCAGATATCACTGAAAACCGCATCAAAATCGGACTAGTAGTTTTGGAGATAAATGGCAACATTGGTTTGCACAAACAAACAAAAAACTTTTCTCTCCCCCTAACGCATATAACGTCTCCGTACCGACCTACGAAGTTATTTACGAGTACAAGTAGGGTAGGGAAGGGTATTATAGAACCTTATTTTTCCATCATGATGATTTAAAAAAAAATTAACTTAGCAATTATGTTAAAAAAAACCGGTTAAAAAATCACTTAACTAAATAACTGTCTGGTTGTAAAAAACGTGTAGCTTCAAAACGATGATGCAATCTATCGTAAAAACATTGTTTACACAAACTAGTTATACGTACTAATTGTGTATCAGGGAATATACATATATAACAACAACGTAGGGAACAACGTTTAGTTATTAATATTAATAGCCAGCGCTGGTAGATTCATGACGTGTAAAAGTGCCCGTGCGGCCTACTTACTGAATAAATATCTTTTATCTTTTATCTTTTTATTATTAATCATTAGAAAATCGTGTTCTAAAGAGTTTGAAACCACCATAGGTACATTACTTTTAAATTGGTAAACACCTCCGATTTAATGGAATGGCAACCCCATCTTTGATAGGTGGGGCACGTTTTAAAAGGCTATAAGTTACAATTCTACAGGTCTTAACTGGCAACAATAAATCAATAAATAATAAACCCATACTAAATTGTCAGATTTTTGAAATGTGAGGTTATTGTTAACTAGCGACCCGCCCTCGCTTCGCTTCGGTTTATGTGAGTTTTCTGTAACACCCGTACATAAACCAGAATCTATTATACATATAAACCTTCCTCTTGAATCACTCTATCTATTAAAAAAAACCCGCATCAAAATCCGTTGCGTTGTTTTAAAGATCTAAGCATACATAGGGACAGACAGCGAGAAGCGACTTTGTTTTATACTATGTAGTGATTTATTCGTATTTGGACCGTTGACATTTAATTTCACCTTTAAGGTGTTGAAAGCATGACATCAACGGGCACAACGTTGTAAGCTGATCTTGCTAAGTGTTTACGATCAAAAAAAAGCTTTGACTTTCAACTGTTTGTACTTAAACACTTTTTTTTATAAAACACTATAAAACACTATGGAAACTTTTTTATTCCAATTCTTAGAAAAGAAAACTTGTAGAAACTACACCTAATTTAGTAGTAATATACCTAATTTAGTCATTGTGTTGGTTTTGTGGTCTAGTTTTCTTCTTCGCGTGCGCGATAAAGTCGCTACACACGATTAGCCGTCGTGTAATTATCTCGAGTAGATTTCTCGCGTAATCGCCGAGTTAGAATCGGCCGGTGTGTAAACACCCTAATTTAGGAGCCTTATATGTGTGGAAATTGTATAACAACGTGCATAATTAAAGATAAATTAAAATTGGATTATTTGATAGCTTTTATGAAGATTACGTTCTAATTGGAGACAATTATGGACATCAAAAACAGGTTTCCATTGCATAAAATGAACGACACCTACGTCATAAGTCCTAAAAATTAGTAACAGTAATTGTCACTAAATCATTTTTCTCTTAAATCTTTATGTAGATGTTGTTTTCTTAACTTGCATACGAAAGCCTGACCATAAATTTGAAAAATAAATACTTAAATGGGGCGCTACTAATACTTTTTAATCTGTGTTACGTGGGTTGCTATTGAAAAAAATAGCTTATAATCTTTTCCAATAGGTTTTATTATAATCCTGGTACACCTATACATACATATACAATTAATTTCGTGGCTTCTTTCTTCTTGTGCGTTTTTATCTGTTCCTGGTTATGTTTACCGCGATTGAATTTCTTTCTTTCTTTCTAAAATTGTTACAGACATCTCAAATAATGTCCAATCTTGGAAGAATAATTTACTAGTAAGTATAGCTTGGCAAAAAAATTTTTTTTTATGATTGCTTTGTTTGGAGTGAAATTGGCAACATGTTCCAATTTTTACCCAAAGACTGCTCCATAATTTTACTGTTGACACTTGAAAATATTGCATCCTTTTTTACCAAGATATTATACGTCTACAATTTTTAAACAGCCTATAACAACGTTAAGGCGTTTCTCAGCGGTATCGAAGTGACCACAAAGGCGTTTCACCGGACAATCGTGTCCGTAATTAACAGTGCATTTGCGGGACAGGCTATAAACGGCTTTTTAGCGCGTATTATGTCGAGAACAATAGAAAATTGAGCGAGATCGATCTGGGGGTTATTCTTTATTAGCAATTAGGTAGGTATTCACTCAGGTGCTGTTATGTTTTGACTGTATCTGTACATACATACAAGGGGGCAATAATGTAGAAAGATTATTATTTTCATAAATCTGTGAGGACACCTATATAGGTATTAAAAAGGGTTTGTGTTTGTATTGACAACTTAAGAGTACCTTTAGCAAAAGCGAATTAAAGATAAATCCACACTATTCTAGCATAGTATAGTTAGCGGGTGATTTCGACGTCGACCTTATGCTGTTAGAGAATTACACAATGATCATTTCCTGTAAAACAAAATGGCGTCAATCATGCGAAGCAATAAAAACTGCACAAGTGAGTTGGTTTTACATCATTAAAAAAAAATCTGTAGGTAATAAATAACATTATACTGCATGGATCACCGATGAGCAATAGCAAAAAATGGTAATGCATGAAGTGTTTAGATTCATATAAATATGTTATATTTCTAAAAAGTACTAAAAAGGATCAATACGTCGGGTCGTTCAACTGGAACAGAATATTTTTAACAATATGAACAAAGTAATTGTTCATTTGCAGGATCAAAGTATTTTAAGTCTTTCTTAATTTTGTACATAGCCTTACAATAAGAGAACATAGTGAGCTTTTAATAAATCTCTCGTATAATGTAGCAATTTTTTACGTCCTATTTGTAACGGTATATGATAAACGTGAAGTGAAACATTCAATATGCAAATAAGTACATTGTAACATTGCATTTGATGTTTTTTGGATTCTCTGGATCTCTGGTCCAAAAATCACTGCCAATATGTGTAATTTTTAGGATAACAAGTTTTTAACCTGAACGAATGCTCGGGCTCCTAGGTAATTTAAAAGTAAAACTATATTATACTTTAATTTACACTTTGGTTTCAAGATAAAAGTCCACGGGATTAGGTTGGTCAGGTGCCCGTTCCCAAAAAAAGATTTTTTATGTATAAAAAGGGAGATAGGGTAGCACAAGTTGTATTTATTTTCTCGCTTGTCGCTCAGTGTATCTCTATCGTTAAAAACTAGATGGAAAGGGAGATCCGAGCGACAAACAAGTCGCGGACAACTTGTTCTGTGCCCCCTGTTGGCAAGTAATCATAACCTGCTCATAAACTCTGCCAATTCTAAAAGGGTGGTCAGCCTACTCGAAAATCTCGGGAATTCTTAAGTCCGGACAATTTGATCCAAAATTTTGTGTCGTGTTATCCGGACGCCTGGCAACCCTGCTTGCGTGGCAGTTGTACATGTAAAGCTCTCGGAAGTTATCAGTCGAAGGCCACTGCTCCAAGGCTATGTAAGTTTGTGACACGTGGAATTGAATTAATTCTTAATTTCATTCGGTACGGTCGATTTTAAAATAACGCAGCCAGTGTGACTTGTGACTTGTATGTATTTACATTTGTTTTGATAAGTGACAGTCGACGACGTAAATAAATAGGTACCTAATCTATTCTCTATGGAGTAAAACTCAGATTGCTATTGTAAAAAAATATGTTCGGTCATGTCATAATTTTCTAGAAAAAGTTTTCTGTACAGAACCTGCCGATTTCCACTTGGGCTTAACTGTTATGTTTCTCTCCTTTAAACTTTAAAACCACTTTAACTGTTTACTTGTAGCAAAGGTTACCGACGATGCCCTCTGGTTCTTAATATTAATCAATCAACCAATTAACAATTAATAATTTATTTCGGACTTTGTGAACGATAAAAACTTCTATCTAAATAATACAAAAATATTCAGCACGGAAACGCAGAAAAGTGCTTTTTGCGCAAGAGGCTTGTCCGATTCGTTACGACCATGCTCGATCGGGTTTTCGGTAAAAAGTATTGGTAGTGCGTAAACCGTGTTCCACGTGGATTTTTTTTGCGGTAACTATTTTTATCCTATCGGATGAAGTATAGTTGGTGAAAACGAGACAATTTCATATATTTCTGTTTCATTTTTAAAATCACTTCCACTTTTAGAGTGCAACTTTTCTTGTAGAGTAATCGCTGATTGTGAATCTTTCTTAGTGCTTATGTGTTGAAAGGCACGTAGGCAACTATAGATTATTATGTAACTTTTAAAGTACTGTCTATTTAATTGAATGTTGCTTGTATCGAGCAGTTTTGGTAAAGTCAAGTCAATTTCATGAATAAGATGTTTTTTAAAGTTCCATACCTAAAGGGTGCCAATGGGACCCTATTACCAAGGCTCTACTGTCCTTCCGTACGTTTGTCTGTCAGTAGACTGTATACCATCATTATCATCAACCATCTTAGGTCAACAGTTGATTTATTTACAGACTGTGCCGCTAACACCAAAATATAATAATAATTCGCTCGCTAATTTCTTTGCACCACCACTTTCTTTTTCACTTGCTCAGCTTGAAGTTAAGCCGGCCTTGTCATTTTAGTCGCGACGCCATCCAACTTCAGGGGTGATATTCTCTCAAAAACAACGGACGGTCGGGCGGACGAGCGAAATCGTTCTATCCTTATACGTTCGATCCATCGGCAGAAACCATGCTGCTAAATTGAAAATGCACGCGCTAGAATATGTTTGTTCGCACTGATGAGACTACTTAAACTCGCCGCTTGGACATTCACTGGTCCGTCCGTCCGACCGTCGTTGTACAGAGAATCACTAGGTACCCAGAAGATATACGCTAAATTTAGCGAGTGTTTACGAAAAACATGGTTAAGAACCATAATTAACCGGAATTTATCGAACCGTTCTCAGGTCCCCATACTAAAAAGTGTGCCCAAAGATGCCCTAAGTATGACAGAGCCCGGCGGCGAAGGCGTTCTTAGTATGGATACGCGCCGCTTCCGCTCTTGATGTGTTTGCGGCTTAAACAATGTTGATCTAATTACAATAAACTTAAATCACAACTCGCAAGTAAATTGCCTGTAATTAGACGGTAGCAGAACTTTCCCTAGTTGTTTAAAAACTTAAAGTGATGCTTGCGAGCCTGCCATTTAGATGCCGTACAAATAGGCTGTACTTATAGCATGCCTGCGCAGTGCCACTTAGATCATGGGAGCCATGCGCAAACGCGGAGCAGTCTGCGAGTTTCCTTAAGTGACGTGAAAAGTGTGTTAGTTTGTTTAACTTTGTACCAATCTTTATGTATGTTAAAATGTAATTATGTATATCATAAATAGAAAAGAACGAGTTAATGTTTGTTTGACATTTTTAAATAACAGATTATACTGATATATAATCGTTTAACAAACTTTATAAAAAAACATGCTTTTTACAAAATAACTTCAATACAACGTGACTTCGTATTACACTCTAGTGTTTAACTAGTATCACAAATTAATATTTCGATTTCTCCTATTTTTACGTAAATATTTTATACAAATACTTTTAAAATATTTATTGCAAGGAATTCTCTATTTCAATGGAAACAAGAGAGTTTCGTGTTTATTTAAAACAAACGAAAGTGCTGGAAAAAGTAAGATTCAAATTTCGAAGGCCTTTACAAACACGTTAAGAAGACCAAGGCCAAAGTTGACAAGAAGTTTCCAAATTTCAATAAAAACGTTTGAAAATCGAACAATAGACGGTGAGTCAGGCGATGATGATGTGTAGCATTCTCGAGGCACAAAAACAGTAATTTTTCGTAACTTCTCAGAACCTAATAGTTATTATTTGCGGTCCGATTTTCACTTTTGTCTTTTTGGGTCGAGGACGAATGGACGGTGTTACGTGAGCTAGCGGCTGGCAAATGCCATGATAATTTAGACTTTAAGTTAGAGCGGTAAGGTGCATGCAAGAAGTAGTTCATCGCCTACGTTTGATGCATTTTAACTTTACTAACGTGAACGACTTTGGAGGCCTAAAACGCTTAAAAGAAAGGTTTAATATGCTAATTTTTAGCTTTCTAATAAGAAAAGGACTTAAAGGTTAACAAAAAGAAAGAAAAACATCTTAAGAAATGTTTCGGGTTAAATAACTAAACAAGAAGATGTTTTTAATGTTTAATGTCGTCGAAATATAATTATGAACGAGTATCTTACACAATGTTACAACTTACAAGTTCTGCGGGCCTAGTATAGCTGCGTCACTTTTTGACACGTGTACTTATTTAAGTGTCAGAAGGTGACGGATGCCTTATCCAAAATTTATCACGTGATAAACGCAGCCATATAAGCCCCCATTCATTTTCAAAACTGATAGGTAAATGTGAAGACCTCTGGGCAGCAAAAAGTTAATTACTTACTGGGTATATAACTACCTACTGGCCCATAGTAATTTAAGGTAAGGGTAGAAAGAATCCGCCAGAATTCCAAATCTGTATGTCTCAACGGTTTTCGGAACACTTGATTATAGTTTCTGCAAAGCTAACGGTTAATTTCTCATGACTACGTTCTGAATCACGCTTGCGCAAGTTTTGACAAGTCACATAACGAAAAGGCTTCATCATTCTTTCACTTGTGATAGACTAGACATTGTGGTCGAAATATTGAACTCTGGCTAAACCTGAATAATTTTGAAATTTTTCTTATTATAATCTCTATCTTTAACAACAAAGGCATTGGTTAAGATTACTTCATAGCAAAAGGTTCATTCTCGCTGCTATACTGATTCACGAACCATTGCGAAAGTGAGACAGGTCGTAACAGGAAAATGTGAAAGAATTAACTTTTGGCCGCCGCTATTGAGAAACGATGACGCAGGTTGTAGCCATGCAGGTTGTACGTTAGAGCTCGGTTAGCACCTTAAGGTTTTATTATAAAAAGGTTGGATATTTTTTACTTTTATGGTCATTTTACTACAGTTGAACAGTTATTTCGAATTAACATTGCTCTGTGCATTTTAGGTTAAGTATCAGTTTCACCATACGATGTTAACCACTTAACAGACGATTATAGCGATAACAGCTGTCAAAATGTATGAACCAACAGTCGATTAACATTGAATAAATTTTACATCGTTCGGTGAAATTGGTACTAAGAAAGAGATCGACATGTTCAGGATTAAGTATGTACTATGTAGATACACTTTTTTCCCTAATACAAAATTTCTTAATAAGTACATCATCGACTTTCATCCATTGCCTTGGACTCATATGTGCGTTTAAGTTTAGTACTATGTGCCACGTTAAAAAATAGATGAATGAATGAATGAAATGAAAATGAAATGAAATGTTATTATTTCAAACAATAGATGTGGTACCTCCCTACCTGGAGAAAGATTTGGGCAAAGGTACGCGGCAGCGAATGCATTTTTTATTTAATTTTACCTGTAGGTTTTTTTCAAATTAAATATTGATTTACGCCAATTGAGACGATTTACAACAAAACTTTTTAAACAAATAATTGTGATGAAATTAAATCCGTAATTTATTTCATTATTATGCTGAAGATATATATATATATATATTTTATGTATTTAGGTAAACCTAATTATAGTAATTATCAAGGTAAGTTTATACCGAATTTTCTTCAATTAATAACCTTTTTTTCTGAAGAATTCTTTGGAACTAAGAATGCATAAAGACGTTAAATAATTCTAAAAATACTTGTTCATATGGGATGGAATGTCGCAAATAATCATATTTTTTATGTTTTTCATTCACGAATTTCATAGTTTCATGCATTTTGGACACAATTTATTTTTTTACTATGATCATAAGTTAGAGGTCACTTTTCGCTTTAACATTAATTTGAAATACCTTCCATAAGAATTAAAAATGAAAAGAATTTAAAAAATTACACACACAGCACCAACACCAACTTAAAATTTAAATTTCATTAGGTATTATTTAATCTTAACGTTAAACGAGGGAACGCGACAAGGTACGAAAGTGATTAATAGATAATCTATATCTATACTAACAATTATAAAGAGGATTTGTGTGTTTGTTTGTATGACGGCGGTAATATCTGAAACTACTGCACTGATTAAAAAAATCTTTTACTTAGGAAGCTTTCTTAAGCCTGACTAATATAGGCATTATTTATATAAGCATATAAGTATAAGAGTGAGAAGCTAATATAGTCATGTCCGAGCATAACGTTGGCTGTACACTTTTGATAATTATTGATAATAAAATGATTCACTGTAATTTATTTATCGATACTCAAGGATAAGATAAAGATATGTCGTAGAAAAATATTTTAATTAAGCTATCGCGATAAAATTTGTAGTTTGTCGTACAACATAAATTTGATTAATAAATGTGATCAGTCATTTTCCATTTCTATTTTTAAACATGAGTTCATTCGAGTGTGTCTAGAATAGTGCCACTCCTTGTCTTCCCGTGGATGTCCCGAGAATAAAGGTTTATAGGTACTGTTAAGTACCTAATGGGCTTGCAACATGTCACTAATACACCTGGGGCCTATTGCATAATAAAGTACAACCCCATACTATAAGTAAAAATCCATACAAAACCACTAATATTATTAGCTTGTACTTTATTATGCAATCCGCCCCTGGTAAACTTCCTAGCCTAATTACTTATGCAAAATGTTGGGTTGGCAACGCATTTGCAGTCTCAGGATTGCATTGCAGTCTTGTGAATGCGAATGTCTATGGGTCACAGTGTCCACTTACCATCAGGCGGCCTGTGTGCTCGTTTGTCTTCTCTATGCCATAAAAAAAATAAAAAAAAAATAAATAAAAAAAAATGTGATTACAGAATTATCAACAAGTTTTTAGAGTTGTTGGTAAATTTGTAGCTCTGCCTGCTGTAGTTTATTTCTCCGGATATACTAATAGAATAAGATAGTATTTACAAGTCCGGTTGGTGCAAGACCGAGCTAGGGCTAACAGACTAGATTAATAGAATCAGTGTGTTTTTCATTCATACTTTTTTTTTACATACCGTCAAACGTGGGTACTTGAGGCACCGTGGATACTTGAGACAGTGTGGGTAGTTAGAACAGTGTCGGTTTAGAAGTTTCCGGCAATAGAGCTCTTTGGTCTGTGGTCCATCTGTCCGGTATGCGTTGGGTCTAATCCGGGTGTAATTTTCACAAGTAAATTCGCTCGCACTGTCCCAAGTACCCACGCTGTCCCAGGTATCCACGTTTGACGGTACAGACCTACTTGATAATCACTTAAAACTTTGTGATATTAAACATTTCTTCACAGTCACGTCGATCACAGTTCTTGACAAAATTGTACGTCAATGTTTGATAGAAATTAGCACCAAAAATACCCGATTCACAGAGGAGTGATAACGACTAACTAAATATTGGAATTTTACCAAATGTCGCATCGTCTGTAGCGACACTCGACATTTTTTGTTCTCGGCATAATGCCTGCCAATAAACACCGTATTAGGTCTGTTTTGTATTAACATATGAGATATAAAGAGATGCAAAGTTCAAGTTATTTTTAAAGAGTTTTTTAGTATTTATACTCGCTGATTGAAACAGGGTTCCAATATCATCAATATCATCATACACTAGCGACTGCCCTCGTTTCGCTTCGGATAATGTGAGTATGATATTATAGTCTATAGACTTCCTCGATAAATGGGCTATCTAACACTGAAAGATTTTTTCAAATCGGACCAGTTCCTGAGATTAGCGCGTTCAAGCAAACAAACAAACAAAAAAACAAACTCTTCAGCTTTATAATGTTAAGTATAGATGAGTGTCTCGAGGATAGGTTTATATTGCTGAGTTTTAACCAACTGTAACGTTGAGTGCTTATAAATCCCAAGATCATTTCGATTTTTTGAAATATCATCTATATATATTAATTTTATTTATGTTCGTTCCCAGGTACAGATTGCTACGGCATTCATCTGTTTTCCGTTACTATTAGGATTGGTGATTTCGGATTCGAATGGTAAATGTCAAATTTCAACCAGAAGTCACTAAATTCATTTTAGTCCTGAGGTCCTAGTATTGCAGCCTTAGGATTGCGGTTTTGAGAATGCAAATGTCTGGGATTCCACGTACAGTCACGAGATTTAATTTGGTACCCACCTTAGGTCCAAAGTTTGATATTCTACAACAATAAGGTTGAGTTTCCTAAAAGTTACAATTGCCTTGACATCTCTAATGACATTGACGACTTCAAGGATATTTTTCTTGAAATGGGTCTCAAATTAACGCTCGTTACCGTATCATCAGATGGCCTGTGGGCTCGTTTGTCCTATCAATGCCAAAAAATATTACAAGGTCGCGGAATCTATTTTCCGCGACCTTGTAATAACGTTTAGACGACTTAATGTAGATGGTTAGATATCGTGTTTTGTATGCAATGGAGAGACGAGTACACAGGCCGCGTCATGGTAAGTAGTAGCAGTAAGGACTTTTAATGTTGATCCACCAAAGAACCTTTTCATAATGACAGCGTCAAGTGACGAGATAGAAATGACATAGGAATTAATCGTTGGTTTTATGCAACAAGGTTCTATAGTGGTTCATCAATTAAATTCCGTAACCGTACCTGACTGAGTAATGGGTGGCTATCGGAAACCCTAATAGACTTTGTCCTAACGCTGCGTTTGTCCGAATTATCTTTAGTCCTAAAATGATTTTCGGCCGAGTCAGACATCTTAATAACCTTTCCAAAAATACCAGCAGTTAAGTTAGGCTTATTATAACAAAACTCAAAAGTTTTTAAATTCAGGCGGAAATGGATTTATGACATAGGAAAATTCGGACAAACGATACATTATGAATTATGACAAATAATGGGGTCTCTATTGACTGCCAGAATAATTTTTAGTCATAATGTGTTTTAAGTCATAATTTTCGCAAGTCATAATGCATTTTTCTCAGGACACGGTTATTTTTTCAGGATTTTTATAAAACTAACCTAACCTTACCTAACGAATCTACACGATAAACGTTTATTAAAAACTGTTACTTCACCCTGAAAGAAGTTATGACAAAAAAATGTATGACTAACAATACATTATGACCAACGATATGTATGGCAGTCAAAGGGATCCGCAAATAATGATTAGGGATTCTAAAATAAACCTCTTAATAATATCACCAATGTCCACGTCACTGAACCAAATCCCTTATAATTACCGGCAAGGACAGCGTCTGCGCACACCTGTGACGCGCTGGTTTCCCTTTCACCCGCGCGATTGGCCGCCATTAATACACGCGCACACGCAGAATAAATTATACCTACACTAAATGTACCACGCGGTGGTCGGTACTTTGATTTCATGTGGTCTTTGTTCTCAAACTTGATTGTTATGTTGTAGCTTAAGTTTAGTTAATACCTTAAGCGTAAAAGCAAGTTTTTTCAACGTCACCATCTGCCATCTGCCTACAGTAATCCAGGATCAACAATTAAATGGTGATAGAATCTTGTGCAAGCTCCGTCCGAATCCCTACCACCATTATTATCCTTTAACTTCTTGCCAGTGTTTACATACCTATATTTGAAATTACTTAACGCATTGTCAGTCTTAGCATTAGATTCTGATGCAAATACGAAGCCTGCCTTTTAAGTTCTGTCGTTTGCAAACCTCCCGTGATTATTAAAAAAAAACTAGTATCATCTAAAAATATTTGAATTTAGAATTCGAAAACAAAAGCATATAATGACTATGACGATGAAAAAATATTTGAGTTTAGAATTCGAAAACAAAAGAATGTCTCGAGATCGGCCGAACCGTTTTATAGCGTCGGTTCATAGTTGACAAGTCAGTTGTAAACACTAGACTAGTAAAATCTGTAATTTATTGATAGATAAAGATAATTTAAAACAAAACAAATGGTTACAAAAGATCCCACAAGATCGGAGTGAACCCGAGTGAACCCCATTTCAAGCTAAGATCTTACCAGATTATATTCAAACTCTTTAATATTCCACGGCCAAGCTCAACATCTACGCTCCGTCTTACAATAAAGACAAGTATGTATCTCAAATCTCACAAAAACGCCAACTGGCAACATGGCGGGCAAAACCCAGACCTTGGCGGCGACCGGTTGCCGCTCGCTCGCGGATTACCGTAATACCTAGTTAATTAATAGCAATTGTATACATGTTTAATATTATACTTTATTGTCCTTAGGCTTGAATATGTACCTAAAATATGATTTTTTGAAATATACATACATACCTAAACTCATCTTGGCTGAGAAGCACGTCACAAGATACGTCAAAGTAAACGTCAAAATTACAAAAGAAGAAGCGAAGGAAATTTGACATGATCGTAGCAAGTGGAAAGAAGTGGTTTCTGCACACCCCTGTGGGAAACAGGCGTGATTTAGGGCCGTATTAATAAACTAATCTCAACTCTAACGCTCGTCTCGAGATGTGTCAAAAATAACAGTGTTCTATGATTGAATCATAGAACACTGTCATTTTTGACACATCAGGTTAGGTATCAATGTAAAAAAAAAAACGATTAACTCATTACATAATCTTAACTCGGAAAATAATATAATCCGGGCCAGGTTCATAACAAAATGGAGTCAAATAAAATGTTTTTTCCATCAAAAACCAAATTCCTTTCGGTCGAACTCTTCCCATAATTAGAAGGATCGGACTATTAGCAACTGAGGTCAAGTTAAATTGGTACTTCGTAGACCCCGTTGAGGAAGTCGATGAAGAGGTTGGTTCAGAAAATAATATAGCTGACTCATTAGACGCTCGCAGAAATAAATAACTAGTATGTTTAAGAAAACTAGTTGAAGGAGAGAAGACATGTCTATTGACAATGTTGACATGAAAACTTTATTTCAAGCAGGGGGTTATTATGACTAAAGACAGAGCTAAAGCAGTTATATAGCTCTGCCCTTTTCTCTCAGCGTAAACTGAACTGCAAAGCTATATAATAACCCCCCTGTACGGACTAGCTTCACAGATGAAGTTACCAGATATGTAAGAAATTAAATAGTGATGAGGAAATGTCGATATGTTAGTATCGATTCGATTATCTAGATACACGGCAGTGTCCGGACAAGTTCGAAAAAAAAGCCGAGCGACATGCAGTGTGTATATTACATGAACCCATTCAGGCCCAATTTCCCAGCAGCAGCTAGGTGATTTATTTACACAACGCACCATGACTTTAAGGCTAAGTGAAAAAATCAGTTCTATAATAGGCTAAGTAAAGTTTTTGGAAGAGATGTAGAATATTTTTTTTCGCGTTGAGATGTAGGTAGTTTTTTTTTGCAAGTTGACATTTGTAAACTTTAATGACCGACAAGCTCATTAAAGTCGCCAGTCAGCATTCAGTAGCAGTCGACATTAAAGCCAGTCGGTCATTAAAGTTTACAAATGTTAACTTCATAAAATAAAATAAAATTAGAGGAAATAAAAAAAGAGCCGCAGTTTCTTGATCTTTAGGATGACGACTATCGAAAAAAATATAGTTTACATATCTTCCAAAAACTTTACTTAGCCTTATAAAGAGTAATTAAATTCCAAATATGGCGTATTTGATATTGAATTAGTGACTGACTCATGGCATGGCACCTTTTTAGATAACAATACTTTTGGTGGCACATGCTAGGCACGTCTTTCATCACTTTAAATCTAAAATAATATGAATTTAAATGTTAAAATATAAATAACTGCTAACGAACATGTCAACTTTTTAAATATCACACACCACTATCTAGGTATCAATGTCTAGTTTGAGTTGACAAACTGGACCATCAAATTATGAATTCTATTATAATTCGAGCATGCAAAAAAAGGAATATACTATTTCAAAAGATACTTTTGTACGAGTCAATAGCATACATTAGTTGTTTCCCTCTTTCTCGGTGTCAAGGTATTATGAATATGCAAACGTGTACATGAATCATCCTTCCGAGAACGTAGAGATTCAAAAGCATTGGCTTGCCTTGACTGCTATTGGTAAAAGGTAAAGATAAAAGGCACTTAGACAACTGGCTTGGCCTTGTTGATAGACCATTTCCATGCAAGATGGAACTACATAATATTATACGAAACTTTTGTAGATTTTCTGATGTGACAGGTCTGTAGCGTTTGTTTTGAATCTACTTTGCAAGTTGATTCTAAAGTTGCACTTACACGGATAATTTTACGAGCAATAATTGCCCGTGCACAGTCTGGCATCTCATTCTATGACACTAATTTAGAGTAAAACGCCTGAAATCTAAAATTACCTAATCCCTAAACACCTGAATTATGAATAAGTTTATTAACCTCCTTCCATGACTGCTTCACTATCCTGGCATTATTTATTTGTTATTTTCAGACAGACGTTTCGCCTTTATGATGTTTAGGGTTTACGTCATTTTAAGATGTACGAAAAATCAGGTATTTTGGGAATCAGACGTTTGGATCAAAGTCATTATGAAATTTCCGATATTTAGAAATTTAAAGCATTATGGGACTAACTGAATTTAAGGGTAGGTGAATTAAATGTCAAGGCATTATAAAATTCAGTCGTAAAAAAACCTACTTTGCGTTTTGACTAGGTCAATTTATGAATTTATGTAAGATTGTCTCCTGATATTTATTACTTACTAGCGTCCCACCCTCGCATGGCTTTGGTTTATGTGAATTTTCTGTAGCACCCGTACATGAACCAGAATCTATTATACATATAAACTTTGAATCACTCTTTCTATTGCTGAAATCTGCATTAAAATCCGTTGAGTAGTTTAAAAGATCTAAGCGAATAGCGGAAGTGACTTAATTTTATACTATGTAAAGATATAATATAAGAACTACGGCTATAACTAAATTATTTATACCGGTTTAAATATGTATAACGTATATCACTTGTTTATCTGAGGACACGCTTCGAGTACAAAGTAAACAGATGAAAGGGCTAAGGGTATCAGAGCAGACTTGTTATCAAAACGTAGTAAACATGCCCATTATGTTTTTTTTTTTTTAATTTATTTATATATAATGAAAGTTGAAGAAAATGGCTTGACAGCGGACAAAACAATACAAGTTTATCTGCCGCTGTGTTCACTCTTGTTATTTACAAATAACTTATTAACTAACCTATGTACTTAAAAATATATTTAGGTATAGGCAAAAACAGTTCCCCAAGCCGATGCAAATGCCCTTGCATGAGGTCAACATCAGCATAGGAAAGCTGTTTTCATGATGCGCTTACAACGGTGTGGGTTGCTACAGATTCCTGTATATATTTCGGGCGATAATCCATTTAGAATATTTGGAAGTAAATATTGCCACGAACGCTTCCCATAAAAATTATTCATGTACGGTTAGCCAACGAAAATGTCAGGGTAGTGCTTTGTCATAGTTAGAGGCAGTATTTCCAACCAGAGGGGCTATTGCCTAATGCAATCGCAATTGTTTTCATTTTAAAAAACGAAGGCTTGTCTGCATACAAAATGAAAACAGTTGTTCCGTGAATGCGATTGCGAGTGGGCTAGGCAAATACGCCTGCAGTTATATTATAACATGGGTGCCTTCAAGAAAAGAGCTTAAATTTCCTTAATTGACCGGCAACGTACCATTGTAATATGAAATGTGTTTAAAAAATAACTGACGGCTGAGTTTCTTGCTGCGTTTCTTCTTAGTAGTGGTCTCCTCTTGGGAAGCGCTGGTAGATTCTTGACGTGTAAAAGCGCCCGTGCGGCCTACTTACTGAATAAATTGTCTTTTGTCTTACCCTTAAATTGGCAAAAAAAAAGTCGTGAATTCAAACCCTATTTGATTTGAAATCAGCATAAAAAAAATTGTAACCAAAAAATAAAAAAGTGAACATTACACACATTATGTGCATTATTAGATACACTGCCACTTTAAGGGTTAACGCACCGACGTCTTTTCTGTTGCTGGTGTTTATGGGCGGTGGTGATTGATTACTTACTTTACATCAGTTGACCACAAGCTCGTTTGCCTCGCCCTTAAAAAAAAAAATTGGCCGTCGAACAACGATGATACGCTGCAAACAAGAACAGACTATCTTTCTGACATTTCTGTCACTGACTGTAGGTACGTTAGTAAAACGTGAATGATACGACTTTTACAAAGAAGTCTAAGGTCCAATGTCTTTCATGTTTGTTTAGAACACGTATAGGTGATAACGTTTGATAACGACGCATATATTCATTATGCATAGCTCCTGTGTTCTCAACACTTCTTCAATTGTTCATTTTTTATTAGGGTTTCGTTGTCAAACTGGATACCCTACTAATACTGATAGTATCGCCATATTCATCCATCTGTATGTGAACAGTCACATTTTCTCAGAAATTATAAAAATCCCAAAGCTGTTTTTTTATGTTATAATATTGCAACAACTTGTAAGGTATTGTTTTGAAGCCCTTTAAATCATGTTATGTACATACATGTTTTTAAAATATTTATACCTACTTAAAATCGTCAAAGTAGAGGAGGCATTAACTTTGAATAAATAATAACTATTACTGGTGGTTTCTGTTTGTATATAAGAGTGAGTTGTCCGCTTTACAAGTTAATTTTGAAACAATTTCCGTTAGCGGAATGGGCTGAAATTTGGACAGCATATATGTAAACCCGATGACAATGCAATATTATGGTATGGAGGCTGAAGGTAGCGATGGGATCTCCGCTACAGTTAACGTAGGCCCACCGTGCTGGGACGTATTAGCTTGGTCTTGATAAGCAGATAAAGATATTGCGTTTTTTTTAAACAAAAAGTGATTGTGTTTGTAATAACAGTGATAACCTTGCACTGAACATGGTTTCACATGTTTTAGCCAGTTTTATTAAAGCGCTACATCTTGGTTCGGTCTTCATATATTTTCATAAAAAATTTAGCGGAGATAAAACGAAATAAAATAATACACATAACTCACTAGCACCAGTTATCAATAAACCTACTCTGACGGATTAGTCTTGTAGCGCTTTTTTTAAAATAATTATTTGAAAAAATAGAGTGATTTAATAGAGTAACCTTGCAGTTCTTCGAGATGCAGTACAAAAATAGGGTAACCGTTAACCGCTCGAAGCGAGTGGCACAGGACCAATCGTGCTGGCTATTTAGAAAAAGAAAATTTCACGCAAACACATATTTAAAACAAATTACAAGCAAAACAAAACATTTAAAATGGCCTTGAAAAGGGCCCCTAGTAAGCTTTGTGCGGCTATTCCCAGTTGTCCACACTGAGGACAACTGGGAAAGTTTCAAGGGTGTGGACAACTAGAAATTAATATCCCCAGTTGTCCATACTGTAAACAACTGGGATTTTTTGGACAACTGGAAATAGCCGGTTTTGTGCCGCAGTAACCCAAGAAAGTGAGATATTTATGGGGAAGGCCTGTGCCTAGCAGTGCACTGGTTTCGGTTGACCTGATGATGATCAGGGTTATATAATGGTCTCCCTCATTCATAACCAGTGACATTGGTCTATTCCGTCATATCTAAGCATACCTTATAAGGTCTCCGATGGCGGTTACACCGATAACGGCGATAAACCCTCGAACCCGAACCGATAACCGCTTCGAATAAATAAGGTCTGATAATAAAAAAATACGCATTTACTTGGAATATCTATCGGTGCGCGCGCGTCTTGACTTACTCATATTATTTATCAAAATGGTACCAGGCTGGGATTTCAGTGGAACTAGATATTGTGTCACGTGTTATAATGTGAGTTAAATTTTTAATTGTAAATAATATTAAGCTGATTATCCGACATTTTCTATTGTGATAAGTGTTGTGATAAAAAGTGTCTTAACGTGTAAAACATATGTACTTACCTAATTGAAACGAAATTAACTGCGACTTACTTTTCTCTCTTCTTTTCGAAGAGTTACCACATACCTTGTGCTTTTTCTTGTACAAATTAAACCTCATTTCTATTATAGCTTGTAATTTCCGAAGCGGTGTAAGTGCTCGATCTATATCTCTTTAACCAAGGTTGCTAGATAAGGAGACGTTGAATGACAAGGTGAAAACATTATGCTTATTAATTAATATAATTATGTAAAAGCAATGCACTGTGTTTAAGTTTTGTTATCAACTTAAAAAAACTCATTTATTAACGTGCTATATAAAATAGTGTCAATAATTTATTTTATAATGTGATCGCCTTATCGGTTATTTTTCTTAGATATATTTCGTGACTCAGAATGACGTCAATGATAACAAGTATGTGATTAGGGTTTGAAATATTCGTTCAACTTTAGTATTCGAATAATACGAATATTTAGATTTCCAACATTCGAATATTCGAATATTTCGAATAATTCGAATATTTTTGAAAATTAAACAAAATAATGATTCTAAGTTGTGTAATTGTAAAATATGTGATGTTAATTTAAAATGTAATGACCTTACAATTCAAAAAAACATTTATGGTATCTTCTCCAGATACCTAGCATGTAGCCGAACTTGCTAGCTCCCTAGCTCGCTACCCTTTTACCAATTACGGTACGGTATTTAGTTCTTTTTAGGGAGTTTGATTTTGGCAAGGATAAAGCAAAATAGGTAAATATTGTTTGTGTTACATTTGTAGTTATTTTTAATATTTAAATCTATTTCCACGAACTCGTTAATATGGAGGATAATTAATCCTGGCATTTTGTTAATGTTTTGCTAAGGTAAATAATTACAGACAAATTTGTGCACTATTCGAAATATTCGTTTTATTCGAATAATGAATATTGTCGAATTCGAATAACATATATGGCGAATAATTCGAATAATCGAATATTCGAATATTCGAATTGCAAACCCTATATGTGATAGAAATTGGATCCAGTTTTAAAGCATGTGATACATATTTTTATCTAATAATTAGAAAAATGATATATTTTGATGATTTTGATAAATAGATCTAAGGTTAAGAGTTGGTATGTTCCCGTTTTTATTTGATACTTTCCCAGATATATTTTCTTGGAAAGGAAAATGTGCAGACCTAGTTTTTCATAATATTTAATAGGTATTAAAAATTGTGAAAATCGGACTAGATTAAAGGCAAGAGAAACGTTATCGCATCTCGTATGTTTTTTTTTACTTCACAATTCCCTTAAAATAATTAAAGTAGGTAAAACCTTTCTATGGCAACAAAGATTTCGAAATCATACTATTTGTACTGTCGAGTACAAAGAAATGTATCCACTTTTGCACCTTACTTTAACAATGCAGTTGAATACAAAGAGGTCACCTCTTTGTATTCAACTGCATTGCCCTCCTAAGCAGTATCTTAAACTCAATAACCAAAGCAGATTCAATTCTATTCAATAGTAATAAGGTTGATTTTACAACAGGAGGTTTATCTTAGTTACTGCGTATTAGCTTAGTACAGCAGATTTGTTTTTAAACCCCCAACGCAAAAAGAGGGGTGTTGTTAGTTTGACGTGGGTATCTGTGTATCTATATGTGGCATTGTAGCTCTTAAGATAGACCGATTTGGATGCGTTTTTTTTTATTAGAAAGTTGGTTATCTAGTGGTGGTTCTTAACTAGGTTTTATTACAATCGGTTGAGCCGTTTAAAGGATATCAGCTCTGAAAGAAGGGGTATCCGTTATATATGGGGTTTTTATCTAGCCCATTAATAATCATTTTGAACATACAAAAGCATAATTATTTTTCAAGTATGATAAACAATAAAATTAACTGGATTATCAAGACTATGGAGTATATTTATTTTAAAAAGAAGAGTCAGTAGTTACATTATTTCGTGTTAAAATAAACGCAGACTGAAGTTTGTATGGGTTTTTGTATGACACAAGACGTTTGAGTCACAGGCAAGCCCGCTTGCATAACTATTGACGACCGATTCTAAAAATACAGTCTATTTACATATTTAAATGCAAGTAATGCGTCAAACGTTGGTGTGACTTATTTTTGTTTTGATGTTAAACAATCGAAAGGACATAGCGTAACATTATATGACAGTTTTGATAACATTGAGTTATGAAAACTTTTTATTAAACTTAAAGTATACCCCTATAAGAGGCATGTGATGTTTTCTTTTAATAAAACTAGAAAACTCGTTTATTATACACTATATATACACTTTTCCGGTATGAAAGAGTATTTAATGTTTAGTTGTAAAAGCACAAAAAATATATAGATATTTTATACTTTTTCCTACTGCACTTAGCTGTCGCCCGTTGATGTCTTTTGCCAGCGCAACGAGACTCCGCCGGGAAATTGAATTCAGTGACTTGGAATTATGATTCATTGTACCTTACCATGTCTTCTAGGTAAGCAATTACCACTTCTTAGACTTATTTGGTATTTTCCTTGCAATCCATAAATACTTAATGATATAGTTATTCTTATAGAACAGTGAGTAATACAAGAAATAAACATAAACATTTTCCCACACCAATCACTCGCGTCACAGACCATGTGGGCGTGTATGTAATGTGTGTAAATACACATACAACCTTAAAACAATGACTATAACGTCTATAACATGTCATATCGAGAGTTAAGTTGTGTGTACCGTCTCTCCCAAGACTAAGTTCATATGGTGCCGTGACCAGGATTCACTTTGGTACTGGCTCAGGATTAAGCATTGTAAATTCATAATTTTGTAGTGCCTTAACTTGGTCACCAGGATTTGGTGCCACATTCGATTTTACGTATCTTACCCAGTAATAGTTCGAAAGAACATAAACAACGTTAATTCAGCGTTATGCACTTTCGAACTAGTAAAAACTTTACGTCTTAAAGATAAAACAAGAAGCTTGAAATCTTTATTGTATAATGATCACGTGCAAAGCCTTATACTTGTAAACCCTACCAGCAGTAGGTACGGATGTATTGATAATTTGAATAATTTAATATAGATTTTATATTACTCGTTAACAAGAGGCTTGTCAGTTTCTTTTAACTACGCACAGCCAGTTCTTCATGCTATTATTAGAGTATGAATGAAGTGCGGAAGCCTGCGCTTGCGTCATTGTTCGCGCCAATCACGAACAACCAGCCTATCAAGTGGTTTATGCCTTATTAGTAGCACAATAAGATTGTAATTGCCATAATTGATTTGTTAGGGTTAGGTTTTAGAACGGAAACCCTGCGTGTACTATGGGGTTTACCTGGTCTTCAATTGCGGACGGATGTCCGTGACGCTATGACACTGCATGGTGTTAACTTCTCAATTAGTTAAGTTAAGATTTGTTGTCTCTATTGAACTCTCAAAGGATATTCAATGTATACAACATTGAATATCCTTCTAAAGCCTAAAAGTATGACAGGTCATGGAAATTTCAAAAAGGAACTAATGAATATATAAGTTAATATTAAATCCCGCACAAGTTAAGCTTTTTCCTTGATTTTAGGATATCTATCGTATAACGCTCGCATTTCAGGGGCGCAAATGCTTGCTCGGAATAAGTCAATAATAAGTTAATTAACTTGACCGTTCTGGGGTAACTTACAGGCCTACACATGTCAGGAAGCTGGTTAACTTAATTAAAGGCAACTGTAACGTACGTAACGCCCGAATCCACCAATCAAAATCTAATTAGTCTATGACGTTCGGGTTGGCTTCTATTATAAGTTTATATTGGAGTTGTACTTCCCGCGATGACGTAGTTTCATTGAGGCTCCGGCGCGGCGCGCGCGCAGCTCAGTGGCCGAGTGATCTACCCGCCGCACAGACGCAGCTAGCCCAGCATGGCTTCATGATCTAACACTATCGATCGACTAGTGTTTTATCTCCATGCTGTGATCCCTGTGTTTGTGTACCGGCCGGCTAACCTCAAATGGACCTGACGTTTCTGTGAGTGCGTTTGCTTTTAAGTGATGGAGGGATTTTGGCAGGACCAAGTGAGTTGATTTTTGTAATGGTAACGCGTTCACTGCTGGCTTAATGAGATAGTTATACGTGTGCTGTGTTGCGAATCGCCGCGTTGTACTTTAAGCTACTGTAATTTAACTGCAAATGGTGGGAGTGGTCTTTATACAGATATTTGTCTGGTGGATGTTTAAGCATATCGGAGATTCACAACATGACAAGCTGCGTTATTTGTCAATAGTTTCCTAATAGTTTGTGAGGATGGCAGTGAGAGCGTTAGCTAATAGTAGATCGTTTTTTATTCGTAAAGCTAACAGTCGACTCTTGAAACTGAATTTAAGTGCTTGTACGTAACATAATGGGCCATCTGACTTATCAGATCGCGACATCTTTGGACAGTGCGAGCATTTTTTATCGTCAGATTATGCAAAGGTATCTCGGCAATAAAGTAAACTTTACATTACATAGCTGTGTCACGGCGCACCAAACAATATTTATCATGCTAAGTTTAAGCTAGCTACCACGTCCAAGATAAGCGGTGATCGACTTTAAGGCATAGACATAAAGTTGAAATTTACCCAGTCAGAACTTGATTGCCAAGGTTCATTTTACCGTGGTTCAGGGTATGCGCGTGAAAATCCCAAGGTCTTGTCAAAATTGTATCAAAAGGCAGTCGCATGCGCCGCCGATACAATGAACTGACGTCATCATTAATAAGATCAGTTGCCGGATCAATAATTGTTTCCTACATGCGGCTCGAAAAAACTCTTCTCACGGTCTTTGGTTACCGGTAACTGATATATTTTGAAACATTTGTGTTGTGTCAATCAAGTTTATTTCATACTCAACTCGACACTATTTAAATATCCTTCTCGCTCTCTATTTCTACACTTCAAAGGCTGCCTTTTCATCGTTCCTTTCTATCTTTTTTCTTGTCTGATCTTCCGTCTTCTTGATCAATTAATTAATTAATTATCACGTGGATTTTTTAACTATGTGTTTTTTTTTCAAAATGCAAATTTAACGCATCCCGTCATTTTCCTTCAACGATAATAGACATCGACAACCAAATTAATAATAATCATTTTGTCATTCTATGTATAGTCAGGGTAAAAAAAGGTTCGTCACTTTTGGACCTTAACAGCGTTGAAATAGAGTCGAAAAGTGACGATACTTTTTTTACCCTGACTGTACGTAGCGAGCAATGTAATGTAAACCGAATCGAGCTTTGGCGAAGAGTGCCTTGAACTATGGAGAAGTAATTTTTTCTACCGACTTCTTAACCTTACGTGGTTTTATAGGCATGCGCTCCACAGTAAAAATACAAATATTACCTATTCGGATTTGAATAAAATATTTAAAGTATTAATTCTGAATATATTTCCGCGTGCCGCGCCGGCGCCAGTCCTAATAAATTCCTTCACTTATCCATGCGCGAACGCATGCCTGTTTTTTCTACAACAGTCTAGGATCGTCGTTCACACGACTACAATAATGCTATATCGGGCTCTGAATATCAATCAGGTAATGAGTGATCAGTATATACTGGCAATAAATACCGCGGCCGTGCGCTTTGACAAATAATAAAAATGAATATTACAGTCGAGCTCATAAATCTGTATACATTTTAGTACCTTGTCATTGTCACTTCAATTGTTGTGACAATTTATGTATGGCAGTTTAAATGACATTAAACAGAAAATGTACTAAAGTGTATACAAAAAAACAAACAAGTAGGTGTACACTTTTGTTCCTTGTCGCTTTAACGCCTTTGACAGATTGGTACAGGGGGGTTATTCTGACATGGATGTGCAGTTCATATTAAGGTGAGCGTAAAGGCTCTTATTCCATACAAAGTGAAGTCCGCCGATGTACAGTCAATCAAATTGGATTTCTAGGCCACTTTGGACTATGTTAAAGTGACGTTGTCAACCAAAACGTAAGAGACTCCCTATGATTTGGTTTACAACGTCACGTTGACAAAGTCCATAGTGGCCTAGGAATCAAATTGGTTGACTGTACTTGTAGTTTCGCGCCTAAATTCCGAAGAGCCCTAACTCTTTTAACCCCTTATTATGACACGTACCTCTATGTATGTGTGTCTGTGTTAGTGTAAACGGATAGACCGACTTGGATGCGTTTTTTTAAACGAAAGCTAACTAGCTCGGTATGGTAATCGGTATGGTTCTTAGCTAGGTTTTTTTTTGGGAAGCCATTGTTTCGGGATTTTTATCTATCTATGACCCTGTCGTCGGTGTTGCAAAATACACCTTAGCTAGCAAGTCATTAAGGTACATTTTGCAACTTATTGAATTTGTTAGTTACGCCATATTGAAGTATCACCGACGCTATGTCTGAGCCTATACCAGCACGGGTAGCACAGGTTTCATTTGTCGCTTAGTGCGTCTCTACCGTTACTGACTAGATAGAAAGGGAGAACTGCACTTCCCAAAAGGAGACCTAGTGAAAAAGGGTATAAGTCTTATGAAATTCAAGTGAAAAAGGGATTAAGTCTAGTATACTCCGTTCATGTACTATCAGACCATTGGAACCTTGACCCACCATAGAACTGTGTCACAGAGACGTTATGATTCAAGTCATAAGAAGATGTCAAACAAATTGTTTTATAATGTCACTGTGACACCGTTCTATGGTGGGTCAGGGTTCCATTGGGCTGATAGTATATACCCTTTTTAGGGTTCCGTAGTCAAACTAGGAACCTTTAAAGTTTCGCCATGTCCGTCCGTCCGTCGGCAGTTCGGCAGTCTAGCTCAGAGAACATAAGTATTAGAAAGCTGTTATCTGGCATGAATGTATATATAAGTCACGCCAACAAAGTGCTAAAATAAAATCTTGATTTGTTGTCTGAACCCTACACTGAGCATGGTCCGACAAGCTCTTGCCCGGTTTTTTCCGGTTTTTAAGTCTACTTGAACCCTTATTTTCACTAGGAGCCCAGTTTGAGAAGAAGCACCGCAAAGAATTCAACAATTTTTGAACCAGATTACGTTGATGATATAATGTTAGGCCATAAATATTGAAATGTATTACCGTTGCGCCTGCTTCAAAGGTTAGAGTTAATAGCTAGGATCGTTTGGTGGTCGGTCTGTCATTACCATTGCCATGACATCTCATTAGAATCTGATACCGGCTGGAATTTACTGTTTAAAAAAGATTTTACCTTTACCCATAGCGTACAGTCAATCAATTTGAAACCTAGGCCACTATTGAACTATGTCATAGTGACGTAATGATTCAAATCGTAAGAGACTTCTTAAGAATTAAAGTTAACACGTCACTTTGACATAGTTCCACTAGGCCTATGAATCAAATTGGTTGAGTGTACCTATATAGCGTTACGTAAATCGAACAGGTGGAATACATCAACCTTTGAAAGGTACATTCAAAATACATTAAAATTGAAGAAAAAGCACATTTCGTTTTTTTTATCAAGGTGTTATTTACCAAAGTAAAGGTTTTTTTTAACAACAATGTCCCGCCAAGAATAGCTTTCGTCTCACTTAGCTTACGTGTAATAGAATGAGACCTACGTAATGTTGACAGGCATAAATTGCTAAAAAATTGCCCGTGTAAGTACAAAGTTAGTTCTTTCCTTGTTTAACCAAATCAATAATGGATGCCAATATTAGACAACTCTCTACATCGTTATCTCGTTTCAATAAGACTTATTTTAGTTCAATCCACCGTACGTTTAGCGTTGATTGGTTATGTCTATATAATCTCATTTTCCGAGAACTTGAGTTAGAAAATGATTGCCAAATAATTTAATGATTTGGCACCACACGCGCTACGTCATTGCTTCGCACTTAAACTGGTATCTTTGTAGTACGAGATAGAGTTGAAAATCATCACAGGGAGGTGAGTTTTTCAAAAACAACGAACTGGCAACCAAACGAGCGAAATCGCAGCGGCCAGTTTAAGTAGTCCCTTCAGAGCGAACAAAACACCTTTTAGCGCGTGCATTTTCAATTAAGCAGCCTTATACTGCTGCTACCATGCTGCTAAATTGAAAATTCACGCGCTAAAATATGTTTTGTTCGCACTGACGGCACTAGTTAAACTCGCCGCTTGGACATTCACTCGTTCGTCCGTTCGACCGTCGTTGTTCAGAGAAACACTACCCAGATGTTTACTTTATGCTGTCATATTTTAATCTATTGAAAAATACGCTTTTGTGCTCAACTTCGTTTGCGTAGAATTCGTCGTAATAGGTTATGGGCCCAAAAAAATTACATACATTTTTTTCCTTCCTTGAGAGTAGATGGAGTGAATCAACTCAGACCTGCTTGAGTGTAGATTCCAATCAAGTCTTAAGACGCCCTTTGTTTCATAACTATCATAACTCGACTTGCAAGTTCAACTGAAACTGGATTAACTGCACGTTCATCTTTAGCTCATGAAGCACTGGCTCGATTAGGAGACAATTTCATTTGTAAATCGAGTGAGGAGTTCTGAACATGATAATTGCTAAAAACTAGACTCACTTCAATTGTAATAATCTCTATTGTTACGTGGGAAATAATATTATACTTACCCGAGTAAAAATGGCACATGCAATCTAATCGTTAAAGCATATTAAACCTTCTAGGGTTGTGTGTTAGGTTTCATATGAAACACGATTTCTTTGAAGGTCGCTGCAGTTTTCTGCATAAAATTAATAATGGAATGCAAAGAAGAAGTTTTCCTGTCCCGACCGGTATGACAACTTAGTTTTCAGAGCTCTATTTACTAGTTAGTATAGTTCTAGAGTTAGACATGATGGGACTGTGCCTAGCCTTACTCAAAGTAAGTTAAATAAAACTAAAATGGAACTAGAATTTTTGCTTAAAAACATGTTTGTAGACGTAAAAGTGTGACATTGTTAACCTCAGGTTCAATTACGTGTTTGTTTCGAAACAATATCTTTACGGTCTCAAAGTAATTGCTGGTAATATTTCACGTGACTTTTTTCACTCTGAAAATGATAGTAAACAATACTTATGGATCTTTGTTTTGGTTTTTTTGTCTAATCTGTACAAAAGAGTTGTAAAAGTTTTATTGCGCGCGAGTTTTCTTTATTGTTTCTCTTAACTATATTTTGATTATTTTATGTGTTTGAATATTTTATTTTATCAGCTGAATTAGTTCATTTTTAATTGAACTATGTCAATGTTATTTATTCAACCTAAATAATTATACCACAATCTATACAAAGCAAATGTTAATTAAGTCACCAAACTTCATATCAATTAGAAGTCAAATATTTTTGCTTGAATTTTGATAAACCTACGCTTCTAAACATTAAGAACAAAAGTTAAATGTTATCTTAACATAACCACGAAATAACGATATTCCTCCTCCTAAAATTAGGTATTTTATCACGAAGCAAACTCAATCCCAACATATTTTTCGCTTCGCAGAATGTTTTCTTGAGAGCATCTGGCGATAGCGATACATCAATAGATCTTTTGACGTCATTGGTTGATGATCTAAGAAGTGACGTTTATGATAATGACGTTAGAGAATCGAGGCTTATGGTGTTTACCAGGGCCCGGGTAATAAAAACGTTGATTGATTGTAATAACCAGTCAAACAAGGCTTTAATAACCAAGAATAAACGATACCAGTTATCGAAACCGTCATTTGAGGTCTTATCTTATCAAATTGTGTCAAATTATGATTTCAATAGAGAAAAAGAAACATTATTTTGTAAATTAAAACGTGACATGCTGATAGAATGTTAACGGTCCTTAGCTATTTGAGTTGGAACCTGTTCACAAATTGATGGAAAGCTTCAAAACGCTGTAATAATGCAATGACTAGACAATTAAGCTTCTTATGATAGGAAACTAATTGTTATTGTAATAGATGGTATTTAACGGGTAATCAATGAGTAACAGGCTGTTTCTTTGTCCTCAGATGCCTCAGACAGTCCCACGGTCAGGCCTGAGCCCGCCGTCCGCGTCGCAGGGCGAGCGCGCCGTGCCCGCCTACCCCGCCGACCTACAACACTTGCTGCGCTTCCTTGGCGCCGCCTCCCCCCCAGAACCCATGCTCCACTCCCCCCTCTCACACAGCAAACCCCCACCCCCCTACCCAGAAGACAACACCTTCCTCGAGCGCTTGTATGAATTTGACGCTTACCCCACACCCTCACCATCCTCAGACGAAGGCTCGATACCCACAGTAGCCCTTCACCCCCCCTCCCCCTACTCACCTGGTTCTCTACCATACAATTCACCTTCAGTATACATCAAGGAAGAACCCAACAGATTATCAGTCCCCGAGTTTGCATCTCCCTATCCTCTTTCTCCTTCGGGATCCTGCGCCTCATACGGCAGCAATTACACGCAGTACTCCTCTCCGGTACCACATCATGAAGAATACATCGATATCGAAGAACTGCTGAAAGAGAATCAAATTCCCCAAGAGAACCTCCACCAGGGTTACATCACACCTAAAGTAGAGATTGAAGATTCTAGAGATCACAATTATTTAAGATCCGCACTCGAAGATACCTCGTTCCAAAAGAGGCTGAATCTCAGACCGATACCTCTGGAGTTGGAGAACGTTAAGATGGAGGAGAGCAGCGGCGGCAATGGTACGGACGACTCGTTGGTCACTCCAGACATCGACAGGGTTCTGTCCATGGCTATCGAACAATCCAAAAGAGACGTAGACACCACCTGCAATGTACTGGGAATCTCGCCAGGTGAGTCACAAAACATTACTCACAAAATCAGTAATGTCTTAACTAGATACAGAATGCACATAAAATGCCTCAATCGTGTACGTATATGGGACAGGCATGAAAATTATGCGCTAACACTTGTTAGGCGGTCATTAATGACGTCATTCTCATCTCGACGCGGTAAAAAATATGTTTCCACGTGCGTCCATGTCAGCTACTGCCTAAGCACATAGCGATTATAAATATAAATGGTTTCTGAGAACTTCGCGACCGCTTACGTAAGCTGTCCACTGTTTGTTGCTACTGATCGATTCGATTAACTGAACCGAAGGCTCAAATCAATTAGTTTTGTGATAATATAGCAAAAAAAGTTAATGGTTTAGGCAGTAGATTCTGGTATTGGAGATGATGTCAATATTGTAATTCGTTGATTTGATTTTTAATGAATAACAATAAGTTGTTGAATGATGGCCTCAATCCGTTGTCTAGCTCGACTGAGCGGCTGGCGAAACTTGCTTGTTTTTGCTGGTTGCTCATTGCTTTAGCTAAACTCTAGTTAAAGATTAACACAGTATCAAGCCGTGGATAAATCCTAGCTACAAGCCTAAATGACTTAATTTTACCCTTTCGTCCAGATCCGATGCTCTGGAGCACGGAAGACGTCAAGTCCTGGGTGGTCTACACTCTTCAGCACTTCCACCTGAGGATGGTGCCGACGGAGTACTTTTCCATGGACGGACCAGCGCTTATGGCACTCACAGAAGATGACTTCATCCAGAGAGCACCAGAGGTAAGACTTTAAACCAGAAAACCGTTTTTTTTGTAATATTAAGGGATATTATGTCGACTTTTCGTTAGGTAAGTTTTGAGTATGAATGTGGAAGACTATAAGAGTAGGGGACGACCAAAGAAACAATGGATGGACTGTGTGAAAGATGATATGGCTAGAAAGGGAGTGACTACCGAGATGACGACTAATAGAGAAGTATGGAAGGAAAAAACATGTTGCGCGGACACCAATTAAGTTGGGATAAGGGCAGGAGGATGATAAGGTAGATGAGAGAATGCCTTAAGGTATTTGTGCTTCCATTTGTGCTTAAAAATAGTTTAAGGAGGGAGGGGAGGGCCCGGTCGAATAGAAATAACGTCGGTGTTCTGGCTCAGCACCAGACTCGGTAGACCATAGGCTGGCTTTACCTTCTGGCACCAAATTATAGATGTCTAAGTACACACATGTTTAAAATGTATGGGTGATGAATGGATGCGAATCGTAGCAATCTTCAACAGATAAAACATTCACCGTATTCTTACTTATTATTGCGTCTTTATAATATGTAACCGTACATACATACATACATTAAATCACGCCTGTTTCCCAGAGGGGTAGGCAGAGACCACTTCTTTCCACTTGCTACGATCTTGACAAATTTCTTTCGCTTCTTCCACATTCATACATCGAGTCATGCACGCACGTCGGTTTCGGCTACTTAAGATTCGGCCCTTTTGCAGTATTTCTCCGATTTGACTCGAAAAAGTACGTCTAGGGCGGCCCCTTCCGACCCGTCCATTAACCTAGTTACGTGTTAGTCTAAATGCAGCATTTGCTTATCTGTTTGTTTATCCCTTTAATAGGGATTTGATTATAATTAGTTGATTTACACGTAATTCGTATTTATAATCTGTATGACCCCAAGCCGGTAAAAGGCGTGTGGTTGGTCCAAAGTCTTTAATAATATTATCGTGTTGTTATAATCTACAATACGAAGAAAGCTATGTAACCTGGAGGTCGCGGCCTGATTACGCCCGAAGACAAACAACAGCGTTGTAAATAATTCTAATGATGTAAATTATAATTTAAAAAAACATTCGCGGAGGAAGCAAACTTTATCGAGAATATCTTTTCGTACTGGATACACGTATCGATTATATATTATGATACGTAGCCATAAAGACCCAATATTTAGATTAAATTTAAACCTGTAGAAACTGAATCTATTTGCGTTCGGAATATTTACAATAAAAGATAAAAAAGATAAAATATATTTATTCAGTAAGTAGGCCGCACGGGCACTTTTACACGTCAAGAATCTACCAGCGCTTCCCAAGAGGAGACCACTGCCGAGAAGAAACGCCGCAAGAAACTCAGCAGTCAGTCGTTTTTAACACTACACTTAATGTACAGTTTTGAAAACTAGCTGCGTATGGCATTCTCGTATAATAAAATGTCTTAAAGTCCATACAAATACAAATGTCTTATTTAGTAAAAACTTTTATAACCTCAAAATAGGTAATCCCTTTTCTCCTAAAATATCAATATTGTCATAAAAAACCATCTATGATGTAAAATCAGGAAATGATGTGCAAAATGTGGTCTCTAGTTGCTTTATTCAGCAGAAAACGGCCGTTATACCCAAAAATTATGCATTTTAAGGTTATAAAATTGTTTACAAAATAGGACAAGTTAATTGGTATGGAGTATAAGTAGCTAAATGAATGCGTTATACAACCACTGTTTAATAATAAAAAAAATAAGAGAACTTATTAAGTAAGCTCAAAATTTATTTTTATTGATCACACTGGCCACCTACAGTAGGTATCTACGTCGACAGCATGTAGTTTATTTAATTTGTATTCACAAGAATGTTATCACCAAACTTGACGAAATATTTAATCTTCATTTATTTTAAGGTTAGATTAGATAGGGAAGGTCAGGGGGTAAAAATGTTTTCTTTTTTTATTGATTGTAATGCTTGTTTATATTCAATGTGCTTTATAAATCGGTTTCAAAAACAGTGTAACAAAGTAGCAACCTATCTTATCGGGGCTGAGGACCTGTTTCCGATTATTTACGATATCTCTGTTTTAGCCTACTCTTCCGTTGACTAGACAAATAAAGACAAAAGAAGTAATTTTAAAAACGCTTGGTTAAAGTAATATGTTGAGAATGGGCTGCATAATTCCGAATTAATCAAAATCTCAAATTTTCATAATTTCAAATGCAGTTTTGGAAGAAGACTTAATTTGTAGTTATGGCTTTTAAATCATACCTAACCTAACATATTATGTCTAGCAATAAAACTATGCATTTAATCTAAAATAGCTCCACCATAACATGGTTTTCAGAAAAATGAGAATTTGGACAAGTTAATACTGTAAAACGAGGTGAGTACGGATTAAGGGGTCAGCAGGGACACAACCTAAAAAAAAAACACACCAATTGACCTAATCCCAAACTAAGCTCTAGGCTTGTACAGTCAAGGGCAAAAATATGTATACACTTTAGTAGGTACCTTGTCACTTTAACCACTGTGACAGTTCATATATGGCAGTTCAAATATGACGTAAATAGACAAGGTACTAAAGTGTATACATATTTTTGCCCTTGACTGTACTATGGGTACTAGACAACGATATAAATACTTAGATAGAGAAATATATACTTAAATACATTAGAAAACATCCATCACTCTTCACACAAATATCTGCCCTTACCGGGATTCGAACCCAGGACCGCTAGCTTCGTAGGCAGGGTCACTACCCACTAGGCCAGCGCGTCGTTACATATTAAGCATATGTTACAAATTATAAGACTGAAATCATTTCCAATAGACGTAACGTTATTGTCCACTTAATACTTGTTCTTATTTAATTTTGTAACAAGTTATGACTTATTTTAGGTTGTGTCCCTACTCACGCCTCAATTCCTACTAACCCGGTTTTACGGTATTTGGAAAAAAAAAAAAAATTAAGGTGTCCTCGTTGGCAATATCTGTTATTTTCATCTTCTTAATAGGTTTTAAAAGGAACGTTTTACTTCTGAGCTTACCAAAAAACGTAAGTATACCTACTTAAGCATTCTGAGTAAAATCACTTTAACTATTTATTTTACTTATTAAAAATAATTCCGCGGTTTAATAGTCAACTCAACAAACCACAGCTAAATGTAACCCGACCAATTCGCGTCGGTCGTAAATAGGGTTGCCAGATTTTTTTCTGAGATATATAGTATTTGACTGTTTGAAGGCTTTAAAAATAAAGTATACACAGAAAATATAAAGTATTTTTAATGTTTTTCTTATTACAGCTACTAATAAATTTAAAAAAGAACACACATAAGTACTTATTATATTTTTTGCTGGATTTTGTTTCAGACATTAACAATTTATCATTTTTGAATATGTTAATTGCATCCAGGCATGGAGCAGTCAAATTAAAATAAATTAGCAACTCATTTTTGATTAATTTTAGAGATGCTTTATTTCTGTCTTCCCGCCACTTCGCATTCATTGTCACTCTCACTTTCCATTACACTTCACTACCACTACTTGCTACTAATATAAATTGTTAATTATATTATATTATATCACCACACCACACCACATCAATAACGCACGCACGAATTCACAACAACTTAACAACAACTTTCTGCGACCGCCAAAATAAACGTCAAACGTCAAAACAACAGAGTTCACGCACGACGTTCGCCACAGCACAGGCAGTACATGCCACAGACCGCACAATTGTGTCACCTTACTGTCACTTTTTCATGAGTACGTTCGGAAACGTTTACGTAAACCCTAATTTTGACGTCAATTTGTGATCTTTGAATTTCAGTTTAAAATAAAGTATTTTAAGATACTTTATGTCTTTCGTAAATAATAAAGTATACAGCGGCGAAATAAAGTAAAATACTTTATATTAAAGTATGTCTGGCAACCCTAGTCGTAAACCCAATCTTTAGATCATCACCAACGTAATTGCTTCCATATTTTTTGCCAGATTACATCATTTCTGTTGCTACACGAGCTTTGAGTTATGATCTGATTTTCCATTTCTCCGTTTAATTTGACCTTATGACCGCTATTTTTAGGTTATTTTACCTAAGAGTCATCATGTTCACAGATAAAAAAAAACGCTCAATTTTTTTAATAATAATGATACTTAATTACTTTTGACGCAACGAGGTCAGTCAGCAGTATTATCTAGGCAACATATCTTACGTTACTTAGCATTTAACCGATCTTACATAACAACAACACAACAACAAACAAACTATTAACTGACAGTGCATTGAGTATGGGACCCACATCGGGTTCTAGGTTACGCAACGACACCGACACGGTGCTTGATCGTCCCGACTACGTTACGACATGAGGAAATCCGTTAAGGAAATCGGGCATTATGCAAGTGGTTACGCTGATTATCTGTAAGTTGCGTTGCAAATGAAAGGAGGAAAATGGAAAAGGGAAAGAAAGGTGGTGATGTTAGAGACTAAAAGGAATTAGTGATCAGTCACAGGTCTTCCGGAAAGATTGGTCTAGTATTACTCACATTCAGGGTCTGTATTCTACAGGGTAAAATTATATTGATGACGCCCATAGCCCAGTTGGTAGTGACCCTGCCTGCGAAGGTAGGGTCCTGGGTTGGATTTCCGGTATAGGCAACTTATTCCATTTATTTAGTCATGTATTTCTCTATCCATACTAATACTAATCTATACTAATATAATAAAGAGGTAAAGTGTGTGACGTTGTAAGGGGTAATCTATGGATCCACTTGTAACGAGGTTGTTACAATTACAACCTCCTTTGTTTGCATTCCTAGCCAATCTTACATTTCGACCAAATTTTTTAAAATTCAAAATTCATTACGTTCTATTCGGATATCGATCCTTGTGCTCATTCTCCAGAAAACTTCAATAAGAACCAGACACGGGTTCTCATGTCTTGGAACTTAATTAAATTAATTTATCGTTTTATTTTATATTCATTTAACTTTCAGTAAGCTTATTATTAGAGACTTATTAAAAAACATATTTTTAAATAAGTAATTAAATTATTAAAATAAACTTCAATACTACTTCTCCATGTGGGTCTCAACTCTCAGCGATACTACCCTCTACCGTAAGAAATGGCTCTCCGGCGGGGAATCGAACCCCGGTCTCCCGCGTGACAGGCGGGGATACTTACCACTATACTACCGAAGAAAAAAACTTTATTTCCCAAAGAAGTGGGCACGGGAACCGCTAGTATATAAACAAGCCTAGAGCTTAGCTTAGTTTGGTTCACGAACAATTTGTGTGAGATTGTCCCCTAATATTAAATTATTTCATCACTATCACTACATAGTATAAAACAAAGTCGCTTTCCGCTGTCTGTCCCTATGTATGCTTAGATCTTTAAAACTACGCAACGGATTTTGATGCGGTTTTTTTAATAGATAGAGTGATTCAAGAGGAAGGTTTATATGTATAATATTTTTTTAATTCATGTACCTACTGGTGTTACAGAAAACTCATATAAACCGAAGCGAAGCGAGGGCGGGTCGCTAGTATTTAATAATTTAATATGAAAATACATCAAATAGGGCAGCAGGTGTAAACAAATCATGATCTTGTCCAAACATTACGCAACTCGAGCAAGCCAACTCGGGCGAGCGGCTAATCGTCAAGTACTCGCTCAAGTGCGCTCGTAACGCGGACTTTCTCTGCGAATGAAAGCTGGCAACCTTGCAGATGTCTCTTACGCCCTAAACCAACGTTTCTCAAACTTTTCTATAGCAAAAACTTTCGGAATCCCGAAAAATATTTGGGTTCTATGACATAGGAGTACCTACGCTACCGTTGCGTAATATTGTTTTTGAATTAGCTTTAGTGTGAAGTTATAGGTATGACTTCGATTCAATCGAAATCGTCTTTAAATGGAACTCTGTGAAAGAAAGCAGTTTTAATTAAAAACGGAATAAGATATTATACACGCAATGTGTTTCTTCATTAAATGTCTGCGAGTGATTATGAGTGTGTTCACGCACTAATAAGTGCCTTTTCAATTCTTATCCCTAACTGTCATTTAATTTTGCCCCGTATATTCCTAAGTCTGCTTATAATATAAAATGTACCTATATTTATCATTTCTATGTCTAGTCATGTTTTTTTATAAAATTAGGAACGTACAAAACGAAAGAAAACCTTCTTTTTAAGTAAAAATAACGGACTTTATGCTCTAAGGCACTCTTTACCAGCCAACCGTTAGGCCAAACAGAACATGTAGGTACCTAAAGGTGCTCTTAATTAGAATAAAAAAAAGATTTATGAGTATTTCCGTACCTACATTATGTATACAAATATAAACAAATAATATATTTAAAAGCCGTTGATTTCCTTTAAAAAAAAAAAATTTAACGTCGACTTTTTATGTTCCAATTTTAAACCCTTAGCGTTCGCGCCAAAATAGGAGATCCCATGTCATTGACCTGTTCTCTTCCTCAACGTCAGTCACGTAGCCAGACGTGACCGCCGAGTGATGGTTGACAACGCTGCCCTCTTACGGAAAAAAGGCACAACTACTTTATGAATTGTTTTGTACTTCCAACCTTATGATAAGCTTTGAGAGTTTGATATGCTTCTATGAATAATTTCACTTGTGCCTTTTCTCCTTAGGCAGCAGAATGCATTGCCGCATACATACGGAGATGCGTATTTATTTAAGTTTAATATTATATCACTTTAGGAGACTCTTTAGTGGCTTAGCACTAAAATAACCAATTAGCCTTTGCAAATTCCGTCCACGGGAAGTTTGTTTAGAAACACTAGAAAGTACAAGCATTATCGCTAAGAATGAAAATAAGAAGCCATAAAGTATAGGTAAAGCTGCTAAATAAATAAATCGTCTTAAATCCAGCTTGATTAAAGGTTTGGTAGAAATTAAAACAAAGTACACAGCTTATGTTGAAAAAGAGAAGGTTGACTGCTTGTAGCATTGAGTCCGCTTTGTGTAGGTACTCTGCTTTCAATTTGTAAAAAAAAGTACTTATACAAATCCTATATTTACATTAATTTTGTTCTTGCCAGAAGTGTAGAAGTCAAACTTGAGACCGCTAGCAAAAAACTTAACCAAATTTATAAACCGTATCGTCAAAATTCAGAAAATTAATAGGGTTTTAGTGTGCTAAGTTTATAAACTGGTTCTATCAATAAGAGAAAAGTGATTAATTTAATTGGTCGCCCAATCGGGGCCATTATTGCCGCCATTACTTATGTCTCTGCGGAATGTTAGAAGATTTATGTAAGAATAGATAACAAGCAAATAAAAGAAGTTTCTGCAACCGGTTGGAATTTTTAAAGTTATAATATAACCGTTGCTCGCGATTTCATCCACGTAGAAAAATAAAACATAGCTAGGATTAATGTAGGATTGTAATGGTGAAAGAATTTTTCAATTTGGTCGGTACTTTCGGAGCCTATTCAATTCAAAACAACAATCAAATCTTTCCTCTTTATAATATTATTATAGTGTAGACTGAGTTAGGGCGTTATTTTAGTCTCCCCTTGTTTTACTATCGAAAACTATTTTCTTCTGAAGTCTTATTGCTTTCAAGTTATTACGCAGATTAGGTTAGGTTAGACTTGTGACTTGTACAAAACATTTTATCAAAGTGTCAAAGAAAAATGAATCTTAACATGAAAGCATTAGTGCAGTTAAACATTCTTTAACTTTTGCTTCATTAAACTGATGTTAAAATAGTATAAAGTCGTATCTCCAGTACCATACAATTGTAAATGCCGCGTTGTTCTTTTAAGGATACGAAGTATGTCAGCAGTTACGCATAAATGTCAATATTAACGCAGAACCAGTGACCCGTTAAAGGGTCCATTTTGTATGTGATTTGATAAACCGGGCACTGAAGTGACATGCGTGTGGGCCATCGCCAATGCGACGGCTAACTGCTTACCTTAATTAGACTTTTACAATGCAACCTACTTTGTGATTATACTCTTTATTAACGCATTTCTATTAAAACTATTGCTTTATGCTAACCGGGGTTTTTAATAACAGTAATTTGTGTTAGGTATTAAGTTTTTTTTTTATTAATTGGTTCACAAACCATATGTTACACTCAGAATCAAGATGTTTAGTACCAATTTCAGCAAATGTAAAATTTAATCAATGTTAATCGACTGTTAGTTACATTTTGTCAGCCGTTAACGCTCTAATCGTCTGTTAAGTGGTTAACATCGTGTGTTGAAATTGGTAACTTTAATGTTTAAAAATATTTGGATAAATGACAGCCTCGATATAAAGTGTGCTCCACAATAAGCATAATATTAACTATATAACTCAATATTCGCCATTTTATTTAAAAAAAAGACACATGAGAGTCGGCCCGCTTATTATACAGACACTTGAAAAAAAAATGCGTCAATACCAGTGTCATCATTTCACCCCTTAACGTTAAGGAGCTGCAACCGCACAGTTTGAGAAACGCTGCATTAAAATAAATAATGTCGCTAACGTATGGTTTCCTTTGTTTTAGGCCGGTAGCACACTGTTCGCTCAGCTGGAGATATGGAAAGCCGCTCGCCATGAAGTGTGGAGAGCCACGCAATGGTCGGAACCTCAACCGTCGCCTGCGCCTGTGCCTGCCTTGCCGTCAGCTGATGACATGAGCGAAGGTATGTACTCTTATGAATACTGTTATTGAGTCATCATTAGACCCCGGTATCGGAGGTGCAAAATGGTAGCTGTCAATTTCGAGCCATTACTAGGGAAGGGTAAACATTGTTTTGAAATATTAACTTCATGTCGATAAACATAGTTATATGTCGATATTTTATTATATCATAATGATAGCGTTTATTCTATAAAGTAGGACTATATAATTACAAAACCAACATGTATTGAACATTTTTATTATTTACAAAAAAAAATCTTTCATCATTAAGAAGTTTTAGTTATCTTCTTAGCATAAAGCATTCATAAATAAATTTAAAACAAAATATAAACTCTAAACGGAGTTGCAAGATATACAATATACTTTATCGTCCTGGTTTACAAGTATTGGAATGTCCTTTATTAAATAATCAATGTGACTAGGACACGCGTTGATGATTTTCTCTTGATGGCATTTCGACTCCATGTGCTTTTTAATATTCCAAGATCTGGAAATGATGTGTACACTGCACACTGTGCAGTAAATTTTTTCATTCGTTTTTTGGAGTTCAGGGTGTTCTGCAAGAAGTGACTCCATTTTCTATGGTATAAATGATTTTAGACGAATAAACTCGTAAACAGCTATTTAATCGAAGAAATTGTTGTAAAGTGACAATGATTATCTATTGACGTAAATAATTTATTATCAGTATAAGTGGCCAGTATTAATCTCTATTGAAAAGGTTTATCACAAGAGTGTTTATGCACTGCTCTGCAACTCGAAACATAAGAAAAGTAATAGCAACCATAGATATATATTTTGTTGTACAGTCGAGTTCATAAATATGTGTACACTTTATATTTTTACGATCAATGATTATCATAGATCAAAAAAAAATAACTGTGTACAACCTAATGTATAGAAAAATCGTGTATCGATATCAACATCAAAAATATGATTACCCATCCCTAAGAACTTGACAGCTACCATTTTGCACCTCCGATACCGGGGTCTAGTCATCATCTCAAAGACTTCTTATAATACTTAGGCTTCCACCTTCGGTTAGCTCTGTCTACCAATAAGCGGATTCATTTAAGTATGATAAGTAACGCACCTCGTAACTATTCGCGCAACTCCGAAAAAACGATAGAAAATAAAAGATAAAGATAAAAGATATTTATTCAGTAAGTAGGCCGCACGGGCACTTTTACACGTCAAGAATCTACCAGCGCTTCCCAAGAGGAGACCACTGCCGAGAAGAAACGCGGCAAGAAACTCAGCAGTCAGTCGTTTTTTAACCATATTTAATACTACAATGATACTACCTAGTCTAGCATTATTATAAAGCTATAAATATTAAATTAAATATAATATCAAATAGCATGCGTAGTTCCGCAGGAAAACATGTCAAAAATATTACAAGAGAGACAAAGGGAGAAAAGGGAAAAAAAACAGGACAACTAAATAAAAGTTTGATATGCTTTCCTACATCAACAGTGTCCCCTAGACAAACAACTTTGCTATTTTATAAATTATTAATGACTAAGTTTCGGGTTTAGGCCAAGCATTTTTATCTGTTAGATAGTCCTCGACCCTATTAGATATTAACGACTTTTTCAAGTAATTTTTAAGTGCTGGAAAGGGTAATAAATAAATAAAACTGGTCAAGTGCAAGTCGGACTCGTACACAAAAGGGTTTTTTTATTTTTTTTATTTGTTGCCTATTGTCTACATATTAGGTACAGTTCATGAGATACAGCCCGCTGACATACCGACGAACGGACGGATGGACAGCGGAGATTTAGTATAGGGCCTTTAGGTACGATGCCCTTAAAAGCAAAATTCTATTGTTAAAAACACTTAACCATTTGTCACCGTTCACAGAAACGTGACGATGGTTAACAAATCAATATAATAATGAAAAAAACTGGTTTCACTAATTACGTTTATATATAACTAATCAAGTCTAAATTACGGTAAAATCTATTTTGACCTATGTTGTTGTGAGTCAAGGTTCAAATTGGTTTAAAAACTAGGTACTTTAACTACTTTTAGATACTTGCCAACTCGTTACTGATAGTGATAACACATGGCAACTACACTCAGGGGCAAAAATAACGGGACAGAGTGCGTTTTTCATACAAACGAGGCTATTTCGAAGCCTTGGTTCCTCGCCAGGGGATGCTTGTAGTGAAATCTGATGATGGATACCCCGAGCATCGATACAGGACGTCCAGAGTGCCTAGGACACCCAACTGATTGAATCTGCGGCTAACGCCGGAATTGTGCATCTTCAAAAAAACATCTAAAATGACCATAAAATGTAAGGAAATCCAAATGCTGACTCAAACTCTCTTGCTGTGGTGTCAACTGATTGTGCGATCAGTTAGGTATCTTAAGAACTTTTGACCTCCTATATTGAACCTTGGTGTATCCACCATTAAACCTCACTCAAAACAACCGCTGGCTAGGAACCAAGGATTCGAAATAGCCTCGTTTGTATGAAAAACGCACTCTGACCCGTTATTTTTGCCCCTGAGTGTAGTTTATCTATCACTTTATGAGAATCATAAATTGTAAATCATTGTATATAATTCCGATGATTTCGTCATCCCTTAAAAAGATAAAAGCGATAAAGATAAAGAACCCGCCCAACAAGGTTTCAATAGATTAAACGTAAATCAATTGAAGGTTGCGGTCATTGCGTGAAAAAGGGTACAAGTCGACTTAACTCGTAATAAAAAAGGGTATATACATGAACGGAGTATACTAGACTTAAACCCTTATTCACTTAATCTTCCGAAGACATACCCTTTATTACTAGGACCCTATAATGCAGACCAAATAGATGCACATACGAGTACGTAAAGGTTCAGTTTCATTGGTCGATACGAGAATGTACAAACTTTTTTAGAAATTCTCATTTAAGCTGTTACAGCTGTTGTTTATTATGGTATCGCTGGTCCTTCAGCCCCAAAGCATACCTATATAAGCTGAGAAATTTTCTTTCATTTGAAATCGCGGTCGGAGTTACAGTGTGTTTCTATTCATACTGCTAATGACAATAACAAGTATACCTGACTGTAGTAGGCTTTAGATAGAGGATGAAATAGTGATTAGAATACCTCTAATTAGAAAATTAAACAGGTTGAATGTATATTCATCATCATATTCATCATCATCGTGTGGGTGTGACAGTGACGAAAACCTTTCCTATCTAATTAATCAATCAAATTTATCAAAATATCACTACATTTTCATGTCAAATATATTTTTAAAAACAAAATATATATGACAAACATCAGTCAGTCTAATGGTATCTTCATCGAAGTGCTTTTCATTAAAAAATATCAGAATAAATAGAGATTACTACTTGAAAGTAAACATGAACAGAATGATTAAGTGTATAAATAAATAATGTGACCATGCAACATCCAACCTCAACCTTCAAAAGTACGCGAATATGGAGTAATAATGGTAAATTGATTTGTTTACATGAGTGACCGAATGAAAATGTCCCGATTTACTTTGATATTCCATTCAATATTAAAAACTCTTTGCTCTAAAGAACGCTGAATGCACCGAGCACCTCAGACGTTTACTTACTGCTTACTGCGTGAAACGGGTCGTGAATTGTATAAAAAGTGGAAAAAGTAGCCAACGGTCTATCTTGTATCGAAGCGATGTGGCACGGCGATGCATCAGTCGACTCGCGCGCATTGTGATCCACCGTTAGCCGCACAGATTAGCGAAACAGGTAATTCATTTGGTAGTTAAACGTAAATTAATTGACCATTAGGAAAATCGCAACATCGTAAAAACAGGGTTTTTTTGGTTGATTAAAAGTATCAAATAACACAAACGTATCGTAACAATTAAATTCAATAACAAAATTAAACTAAATGACCGAAAAAGATGATGACGCAACAACAATGGTACAAATAATCTTGAATGGTCAAAATAAACAGTGGGCAAATTAAAGGTATCTTTGGAACCGTAGAATTTTTGAAAAAACGGACGAAGCATTAAACGTATATTATTGTACCAGAGTACAACTGCTACAGACCGAGCTAATTACGTCTTTAACTTTATCACTTATCAGATGACATTGAGGTCAATCGCTGGTCAGTTTCATTGATTAAAGAAAAATATCGGTTAAACGTATCAGTGTCCACGCTGACACTAGCTATGCCCAATGCTATAGACGTCCCACATACGCTGGAAGCTGGAGACAAACAAGCTAGTGATGTATGGCCAAGAGTCGGCGCACACGCAGTTTGCGCGGATTACGATGGTCTTGAAGAATGTGCGGTGAAAAGAAAGGATAATATCTCAAGCTTAACACACATTGCCATAGTTAAAAACTACGAATGCGGGAATGTAGGTAATGGGTTTTAAATCGATAAATATATATCAGGGGATAATGTTGCACGAATCACATATATAGTTCCAAAATGAGCTCTACAGTATACTGGACATCATCGATCAACAAAAGTAAAATATCAATTGATCAAATTCCAGAAAGATTTTAATCTGAGATTCGACTAAAGCGTTCAAGATTTGAATAAAATTTGCCCTCGTTTGACCACGTTTGATCTTGAGTTAACATATGAATCAAATAAAGATAGGAACAATTATAGAAACTAGGTAACATCGTTAATAAAAACTAGAGTAGATGTTATCAGCGGACCGTTAATAAAAAGGCGTTAGGCAGTGGCACAGGAAATAGCTGTCCACAATTATCTGGCTTGAGGAGTTGTCAGTCAGAATGCAATGGAATTGATACCACAGGACTCTAAGATAAACTAAAAAATCCAATGGAAAGCTTAAAGAAACAAGACAAAACGATATACATAAAACAATGTACACATAAACTGCAAGGCTCTAAGAAGCATAGTTATAAAAAACCTGTTAATAAACGAGAAAACCAGCTTTTAAAAGAAAGTCATTATGTGCATGGGAATTAAAACGTACTTAATGAAGATGGAGAATAAAAACTTTGGCAACTTTGATTAAGATAATTACTGAGCACTATAATCATGTCATTTATGAAATATATGCGATCTAAAAGTTTAAAAGTCATCTACAGAGATGCTAAAAGTATCCACTTTCTTGACACACATAATATGGAGGAAACAGAACGGTTTGATGTCAGAAAAGAAAATGTGTTTAACCAATCAAAAACCTTTTTAGGATGCGGTGCACGATCCGAACGAGGTCACCAAGTACTAAGTTTTATTGCAATTGTACACAAAAGCGTTAGGTCGCTGAACATTCCACATTCTATTACCCGTCCACCTCTAGTTTATGTAAATTACTACTTTAATAGACTAGAATTCAGGTAACAGATCAGATAAATCTAGCTAAAGCTATCAAGAATTATGTCGTGGATAATACAAACTTAATATTGCATTGATGTTACATTGTCTAGTGTTTTCAAAAGTGGAAAACTTCGTAGATTTACCAAAACATTTTAGAACGTCGTCTGCCAAAAGTAAACATAATAAATCACCTGTTCAACGTTATTTATCATCAATATAATATTTGCTCGTAGGTTCAATTGATTCTTGGCCTAGTTCGCAAAGACCTCATTACACACGATAGAATTTTCATTAGATCTGAAAATATAATGAACTCGGAGTCAGCTCGTCAACGCCACGCCTGCTACAGTTAAACCATCAATCAGCCTCATCGGTGCACTCTGTCATCCCGGGCTAGAACCCATATACGTCAAGTCGAGTTTTTGTATCGTTTCCCGCCGACCTACTTTGAGGACTTGTGGCACCGGACTTACAAGGTCACGACAAGTTTTACAAAATAAAGTTTGTATCACTGGTAGATACGACTTACATATAGGTAGCGGTAGTAGGTTTGGGGTTGGTAGAAATACCACCAATTATTTTGTAAAAGTCACGCCAATGTCTTGAAATATGAAGTTAAGCTTGGGTTGTTAACTTTCTGAGCTTTATGTTACATTAAATGTCAGAAATATTCCGAGTTTCCTCGATTCTTTAACATTCAACGTTCTCTTTTAAAATTTGTAAAGGACTATGCTGAAATTTGAAATGAGGAAGCGACATTTTATTGATACAACTTTGAAAAGCTTAATCAAAATGCTTTTACAGTTTGGATTTAAACTTATGTAACTAGCTACTGGCGGTTTTAAATTAAGATAAGTTTATAAAGTCAAATCATTTATGAGCTCTGATGATTGAAAAAATCATTGGAAAATGTTTACATTTGGCTATAACATCCATCATAAACTTTATAGCCGAAACTCACACGAAACTGCTAAACAAACTAAATATAGCCAAAGCAAATGTTGGACTTTCAGAAATCATTGCAATAATTTCATGTGCAGCTCAAGAAAGAAACTACACAGCTCATATTCCTTGACTAAAAGACATGACCACACAGAAACAAAAAAGCTAACTTCTTTACAATACCGGTTTATCTATATAATAAAATCAGAATTCTGCTCACGAGGCTGGCTCCTTCGAGTCTGAGAACCCATTATTTCTTACTACACGGTTCTACGAAGCTATGCCGTTCATCATCAGACATACTGTCCTCTTTCTACCTACTCTGGCCAGTAATGGTCCTAAATTGTCGAATATAATACTTAGACCGTACATCTAATGCCTGTTTAGTATGCATCGGGAGCACATATGGATCATGTAGGCTTTCTTTCTTGATAATAATTATACGAGTATGAGCAGGGTACTGACAATGTTTAACATATTGTAGAATTATGCTTGAAATATAAGGTCTAGATAAGCGTTAGTGTAGCTGAACTCCTGGTAGATGTAGTTTTTGCCGTGCGTGCAATTCAATTCAAAAGATGCCTGAGTGATTTATCAATGAATCATGTGAAAGGTATTTGAAAATCAATGTTGTATAGACCGGAAAGACATGAGATTTCTTGGAATATGATTCATTAGTTACTAAAATTAAGTCAAAGAAACATAAAAGTGTATTTTATAAACTTAGAGCAACATTAATTGCTTATTCTATTTTACAAACAGCTTGTCGTGGTGTGGTTCCGTAACACCTGTAGGACATTAAGATCGTTGAATATAGTTCAAGTATTATTCATCATCGTCTTCATCAACTTTTTCAACTCTTGTATTTGTTACTTCCTCTGAATCGTCCTTGGACAACCTTCTTTATAATTTTCCTTCTTCAACAGATGAGGACTCAGAAACTGCAAACGTATCATCAGGTGCGGCTCCCGTCAAAGCAAAGACCGGCAGCACTCACATACACCTCTGGCAATTCCTGAAGGAACTCCTCGCGTCACCCCACGTGCATGGGTCTGCGATACGGTGGCTTGACCGAAGTGAGTACACATCTCTACCCTATTTTAAGACGACTGACAATTAATTTAATGTAGGGTTACCAAGCCTTGACAAGGCGTCGTCAACTCTAATTGCTATTAGCGTTTAACTATTTAAAATGGAATTTGGTAGAATAATATGGTATGGGGCCGCCCTAGGTGTACTTTTTCGAGTCAAATCGGAGAAATACTGGAAAAGGGCCGAATCTTAAGTACCTACCCGAAACCGTCGTGCGTGCATGACTCGATGTATGAATGTGGAAGAAGCGAAAGAAGTTTGTCAAGATCGTAGCAAGTGGAAAAAAGTGGTCTCTGCCTACCCCTCTGGGAAACCGGCGTGATTTAATGTATGTATCTATGTAATATGGTATAATACTCTGCGCTAAAGAATTTTAACTATGCAAAATAGTATTAAACTTAGCCTAACATTATCTCATCAACTGACATTTTAGAATGAATCGTGTTTTATGGTGCTAAGTAAAGTGGTCAGGTGTTTGATTAAATTATTAAATCATCTTATCTTTATAAACCTTTTTAATTCTATTAACTTCAAGTCCACTTTATCCATTCTTATCATTCGATAATTTATATCAGTGGTATTAGTAATATCTATTTTTATTGTGAAATTGTATTGAATGTCACCTTTTACATTATTGTACGGATTATTATGCATTAATAGCGGTTTTATAGTCGTGACGTCTATCAGAAGTCATCTTAAGTTAGATACATTTTCTTGGAAATACGATAATTATTGTGATCAGCATTCAACGTTGTTCTGATTTGAATTTCTATTGGTTGGTAACAGAGTATCGTGGGTATTAAATAATTAATTACAACACCGTATTCTTGTATAATGTTCCGATGGCAATGTTAAAAAACATCATCATTTATGTTTTTTATAGAATCACAACACAACTTTGTCCTTTATAAAACTGGCTCTTGGCCCTTGGTCTATTTTAAATTTAAATCCCTCTGCTTATCCGTTGAGTCTTTATGTAGTAACAAGTGATAGGTACTGGTTAAGCTTGGAGTCGTGATCACGCAGTGTTAACCAACTTCATATCTAATGTAATCAAGCATAATAATCATTTGACGCTCATTTGTTTCGTTGATTTCCGTCGTAGTCGTGATAGCGCTAATAGGTAAAATAAATACAATTTATGATTGGCTTAGGACGTGGAAATTACCGATACGTAGGCAAACATAATTAATTGTGTATTAGTTTGCTCGTAACTCCCGGTGATAAAGTGTAGGGCCAGGTCCGCTTATTCAGATCATTACGTTTATTGTCTGAGTTAAATTCATTGGAGCAACGACATTCTCGTTCCCAAGGTGAGCGAGCCGTTTACTTGCCATCTGGTACTTGATAAAATGTCTTAGCCAGCCGAGCACGCTAAAGGTCGGGCTTCGTGACTCGATCGAGCTTACATTGTTTCGCTTAATAGTCTCTTTGTTAATCATTTATGACGACTTTTCGACTGCATCACGATCGATTTGTTGAATGATAACTCGAGGACGACAATCTGGCATTGAGGCTAACCACATTTTGAAGGTTTAGAACAAAGCTTTGTAAAACGTGAGAAAACAGGTGCACCAACCGAAAACAAAGACATGAAAGTGTCACATTGATCTTTAAACTGAATCTTAATACGACTGATTAAAATGCAGCTGATAAAAATTCACGTCTCGTTTGTTCGCAGGTACGGGGGTGTTCAAAATCGAGGATTCAGTGCGAGTGGCCCGGCTGTGGGGCAAGAGGAAGAACCGGCCAGCGATGAACTACGACAAGCTGTCGAGGAGTATCAGGCAGTACTACAAGAAAGGGATAATGAAGAAGACGGAGCGAAGCCAGAGGCTCGTGTACCAATTCTGCCACCCGTACTGCTTGTAGGAACACTAAAGATTCCTTTAGAGTTAAGTTAGATGTAAATATTTATTGTAAATAGAGTGCTAGATCCGCGGTAATGCGGCTAGCACGGGCTGCTCGGTTTTGTGCTCGCAAGACCCCCGCAGCCCTAACCCCGAACGCTTGCTCTCGGTGGACTCTCCGAGACCAAGTTATTAGGAGTCAATAAATTCCCTCCATAAAATTCGAGAAAGGTAATTTTCTCTAGAATTCTATCTGACGGGAACTTGCTAAGGTTTTTTTTACCAGCGACTAGACGAACACGATCGTCGACGTAGGATTCTATAGAATTGCTGATCGTGTCCGTCGAAAGCTGGTAATGTTTATCCCATGTATCTATGATATGTTACTAGTACGTTCTATGAACTTTTAGGTTAAGCGTCGTGTAAATAATCAAGTATGATATTTGTAAGATTTTATACGTTTTATACTTGTAAAATTAATTTATGTGAATTCTACATGTTAATTTGTAGGTTGTAAGAAACAAAAGAAAAGATTGGTAATAATCTAGACAAGTAATGTCAACGCGTAATTTTAAGTGTTTGATAAATGGCGGTGAATTGGATTATTTTGGGTTGAAGTTGAAATTTTGTGCCAAATAGATGGTTAAGATTTATTGGGGACATAATTTTTAAATTGTGATATATTCATAGCGCCCGCCGAGATTCGCAAAAGATATTTAGATCCCTTTGACTGCCATTACTGGCAATGCGTGAGGCGTAAAGTGTAAAGCGGAAGGCGAAGATTCCTTCGCATAAAATTTGCGTGCGAAATGGTTTCGCTGGTGGCCAAAGGTCTAACGGTGACGGGTAAGATAGGTTTCAGAGATTTTAGATATAATCAAAGACGCAGTTAGCGTCGGTACGAGATTTTATAAGTACCTACTTAACTTTATTGGGCCAAACTAATGTAGAATAAAATATAATAATAAATCTAAATGATATTCACGCTTTTGTTTTATTAAGAACGATCCTTACTGAAGTACATTAAGTATAAATTTTACTTTTTAGGGTTCTAACCTGTGATCAGAACCTACGCGGTCCGTCCAGGGCCTCAATTCTACTGGGTAAAACCATATTTGACACTGTTAAGTAAATAGGAGCTTTTGTAACGTTGACATCACGATAACATGTCTGAGCATTTCTCTTTTTTTTTGCCACTGTTAGTGACACCTCCAGATTAAAAAAAAAAATGGCAGACAGGTAGAGACCATCGAACTATGCAATAATTAAATAATATTGTAATGTGTCCCAAAATATTTGTATGGAAAGTTCCTTTTGTGTTACCGATATTCATACATTTTTGGTAACACAAAAGTAACTTTCCATACAAATATTTTGGGACACATTACAATATTATTTAATTATTTCATAGTTCGATGGTCTCTACCTGTCTGCCATTTTTTTTGAAAATCTGGAGGTGTCACTAACAGTGGCAAAAAAAAAGAGAAATGCTCGTCTAAGGCAATATGTTTTTATCCGGTAGAATAGAGCCTAATTACTATGTCCAAACCGCGGACAGATACTTTTCGGATTAAAATTTGACCCATTTTGTAGGAGCAAATGTCAAATTTTATCGCAAAGTAAGAGTTATCTATCGGCCGTTAGTTGATAGTCCTTTCTTTAGGACTTTGCAAATTCGAAATAAAGTAAAGCAAGAAATAATTATAACTGGGCAAGCATAAATCAGACTCGCCGCTCGCGCAAAATGAAATGAAAGAAAGCGCGTGCGTGAGTCCGACTAGTCTTGCCCGGTTCTCTCCGCGGAGTTGTGGAAGATTGCACGAGCATAAATGGGTGAATCAACTTTTAAGGTACTCCCTATTATTTGACAAGTTTCACAAATTACACGTTTTTAGAAAAATTCTATATTTTCTTACGACATGGCCTACATGTTAATTTAATTAGACAAGTAGGCTAACATTTGAACTTATTTAATTTAAAATAATACAGTTTTGAAGAATAATAATAGTTGGTAACGCAGGGAACGATGTTGTCCCTAGGTTTTGTATGAAAAAAGTGCATTTTCCCCTGAGTTACCCGGTTTTTTCGATGATTAAAAAATATTTGAGGTGTTTAACGTGTGGGGTCCATAAATTTGATGGTCTGTTTTTAATATTCAAACATCATTATTAACCATAAGTCAGTCAGGAAAGTTTTATTACCGCAACAGAAAAGGAGTACTTACTTTAAAAGTTGATTCACCCAAATATATCTCTACATACCGTCACGCCTTCATCCCAGAGTGGGGTAGGCAGAGCTACATAATTACCAACAACTTTAACAGCCAGTTGTTAATTCTGTAACCACATTTTGCACATACAGGCTAAGATGTATATCATGTGTATATTAGTGACAGGTTGCAAGCCCATCGCCTAAAAATACTACAAGCCATAATATATCTCTAGTCTCATATAGTCTTATATTAAGTAATTACAAAGGTATTCCTGTGGAATAAGTGGAATAACGAATATTCTACAATAGGTGCAAGTTAAGGTGCAAGTTTTTCTGATGGTTCTTAGGCAGAATACGTTAAAATCTTTTCATCAAATATTCCTCACATGAAATAACTACCTAAGAAAATTACGAAATCATTCCAAAAACCGCAAAATGCATAAAATCTGGTTCACGTTGCATCACATTGCGCAAATGGTGACGTCGGCGCAACCAAATTCCGTCGAGTGAAAGTGCCTTTCGCCGAGAGGGGAGGACGACCTCCAAGAGAGAGGAGGGTAGAGGGGGGGGATTGTGTAAGTTGTCAATAGGACTTGATATCCGATGATCTCCAATTGAGATTGCTAACAAGGTGTTGGACTGACCATTAGTAATTCATTGGTGATTTGATTTGTCCAGCAGTTGACTTGTTTTGGCGATGATGAACTCCTGCTTTGCATTTGTAAAAGTATGTGTATGACATCACTACATAGTATAAAACAAAGTCGCTTCACGCTGTCTGTCCCTATGTATGCTTAGATCTTTAAAACTACGCAACGGATTTTGATGCGGTTTTTATTAATAGGTAGAGTGTTTCAAGAGGAAGGTTTATATGTATAATAAATCCTGTTTCATGTACGGGTGTTACAGAAAACTCACATAAACCGAAGCGAAGCGAGGGCGGGTCGCTAGTGTAATAATAAATAGAAGTCGAGCTCGTCTATGTTGAAACGGCGCCGCGCGAATGTCAAGAAAGTCATGAAATTAAAACGATTATATAATTGATCCAAAGAGTTAAATTAGAAGAAGTCATCTTTGTATGCTAAACGGAGTCCCCACGGGGCCCGCTGCACTCGCAGTGGAAACCCTGCTGTACCGACGCCCGACGCACCACACGCGCCGCCTACGCGCTCAGGGTAGTGATTCTGTAAACAACGCCGGTCGAGCGGACTGTCGTGCGAAACCAAGCGGCGAGATTAAGTAGTCCCGTCAGTGCGAACAAAACACATTGTAGCGCGTGCATTTTCAATTAAGCAGCCTTATACGTTCGACCCATCGTGCTGCTAAATTGAAAATGCACGCGCTACAATGTGTTTTGTTCGCACTGACGGGACTACTTAATCTCGCCGCTTGGTTTCGCACGACAGTCCGCTCGACCGGCGTTGTTTACAGAATCACTACCCAGCACGGGTAGCACAAGTTGTATTTTCTCGCTTGTCGCTCAGTCCGACTCTATCGTTCCAGACTAGATGGAAAGAGAGATCCGATCAACAAACAAGTGGCGGACCACATTTGCTAGCCGTGCAGTGTGTTTGCGGCCTTAGGGCCTAGTTCTATGCTTACGAAACCCCATGGGCGTACTCTATTAAAATTTAACGCTAGCAAATTTTGAACGCTATTATTTGTATGAGAGAATCTTCTATCTATTGTAGACAATAGATAATAGACGAGGAAAACTGTTTGGTCACCTGTTAGTCCTGTACGCACGACAAGTACATTAAGATGATAATTGAAGGAACAAAAACGCATCTAAATTGGTTCATCCGTTTAAGAGCTACGGTGCCACAGGCAGACACACAGATACACACACACACTTCCACGTCAAACTTATCCCCGTAAGGCCCACGTCTTTTTTTTTTTAGTTAGTTCGAAAACGAATCTTGTGGAGTCAACTGAAGTCAAAAGTCACTGACAAATGTCCTACGTGTAGGACATTGGGCCTTACGAGGTTAAAACACCCCTCTTTTTTGCGTCGGGGGTTTATAAAAGGCAAAAGAAAAAGAGGGAAATCGAGAAGAACTTACCTAGACCATTCAAAAGAAAATGTAGGCGTCGTGCCGTATCTGTGTGTTAAAAGAAAGCTCGGAATAGGGAAGTTTGGAAATTACTCCACCGACAAATACAAGTACAGCGGTAGGTTAAAGTATATGCATGCACATCTACCGCCAAACTAAAGTACCTATTCGCATCGTCGTGTTTCAGCGTGGAGATAAGACAACCGGTGGTTGGATTCCCGTCTCAAGAGTCAAGACTCATGGTTGACAATACTTTTGCAGTCTAAGGATCGCAGTCTTAAGATTACAGTCTTAGGATGGAAGTCTTAAGATTTTATTCTTCAGATGCAAATGTCTATGGGTCACAGATCCCACTTAGAGCATAAAGATGAAGGAAATGTCATTGGAAACCGATCAAACAGCATCTCTGGATTCGTTATAATAGTGAAAACTAAGGAATAATAATATGAATTTAATGTATTCGGCGCCTACGCCGATCTTATTATGGTAACTGAGTAACGGTAACCGGCTTTGTGTTTAAGATTTTCTTGGCCTGGGTGTGGTCCAAACAACAAATATTGTGAGAAATTAACTCCTCTCTTTGTAAGGAGGTAAAGTTAAACGCCGGTAAAACAAATTAGTTGAGGTTCAATATGTCTTATATTTTTGTCTGGTCTGTGGTGTTACTGCATGCATATAATTGGTTTGCGTAACTTTTCCATCTTAGATTTAGTACCTGGGCCATTCTACTTTTCGTTGTACATAACTTTTAGCCACGCTCTCACTAAACTATTTTTATTTCAACAAACGGTAAAGTGCTGCTTTTTCTAACTTGAAACTAGAAAAGGGACGTAAATAAGCTTATATATAGAATTAACCTAATTCATAAAAAGTTATTTGTAATAACTATAAAGTGAGTAACGCAGTGGACGTTGATGTCCCCGCCTTTTCTATGGAAAATGTGCAATTTACCACTGAGATACCAAGATTCTTCAGCGATAATTTAGTAATTCAAGAATATTTATTTGGAAACCGTTAAACGTAAACATTCTAAGTTCACGTTATTTGTTTATTCGCGGATTCATAATTTGGTATACTTTTTATCGGACGATACCAAAAATGTACACTGAAAAGTAGAATGGCCCACCTACCTATCAAGATACTGAGAAGATAACCTACCTGCAAACACAAGAATAAACGATGGCCCAATACGGGCCAGAGTGAAAATCGATGTTCTAAGTTACGTTAGATCCATCCTTTTCTCTCGATTTAGCCTCAAATAACGATTGACAGGGATGGAGCTGACGTAACTTCAAACTTTGATTTTCAAAATAGGGCCTCTGCATAGGAGACGCAATTACCTACACCTTAGGGCGAGCAATATACACGCACAAAGCGGTGTCGGCGACTTCAGAGGGTTCCAATGAAACTATAAATAGATCGGTAATTAACTGAGATAAATGCCTGTGTTTACCCAATTTCGGTAATTTACCTTGGGTAGGTATTGCCCATCTTTAATTACCACCAATTACTGTATTGAGAAGAATTTTGGGAAAGCCCTAGTCTGGCAGCGCACGTATTTTGGTTGACATGATGACGATGACTTTTAGCTATAGTATAGTGTTACTCGTACGTAGGCATGTATACGTGAAAAATAATACTAATAATAATTATTATTAAGAGCCGGATGTGTCCTACTGCTGGGCAAAGGCCTCCCCCCACTTTTTCCATGTGTCTCTATTCTTTGCCGTCTCTGGCCAGTCCTTCAAGCAGCATTATACATACATACATACCGTCACGCCTTCATCCCAGAGTGGGGTAGGCAGAGCTGTAGAATTACCAACAACTCTAACAAGTTGTTGTTAATCCTATAACCACATTTTGCACAACAGGCTAAGATGTAGGTAGCATATTAAATCTAGATAAATGCATTCCTGAGGCCTTGAAGATGCAAACGCTACTAATGGTTTTCTTTTCTTTCTCTCAAGATTTATGAAATGACATTCTCATGGGTTGTGATTGTACGATACCGTGCACACATGTTATTCCGGCGCCACACGCTTGGTGTTTGCCGCAAGCACTGCAGGACACAACTATACATTGGAATGAAATGGAAATACATCGTGCCCACTCTATGCTATAGTTGCGTCCTGCAGTGTTTGCGGCAATCACGAAGCGTGTGGCGTCGGCATTATAATAAGCACATAAATTATGTGGGTAAAATGTTAACCGCCAATACAGCCATCATTAAAGCACACATTTTTAACCAGGCTAGGAACGTGCGAAATACAGTCTTACCTATTATGAAAGAAAGAAAAGAAAGAAAATCATTTATTCGTGACATGCATAACAAAGGACAGATTAACAAATACAAGAAGAAAGTAGCCACGAAATGGTCCCAACTCAGCGTGATGCTGGCATTAAAGTCAGCGCTGGTCTTCCGTTGGAACCATCAGGTGAAACCACGGAAGGTTACACACACATAATTAAATTTTAAACTTATGTTACATGTTTTCCAATAATCAAGACCTACCCTGATGATGTTTTCGGTTATTCATCATCAGAACTATTACGGCTCGTAAGAAGTTGTATGCAGGCCGTCACACAGAACACGCTGCATCACGCGCGCGACGTGCGGCACCTGCCTGTGTCACGGCCTGCATACAACTCCTTGATCATTTCCACGCCAAGAACACGCCACGAACGCGTCACGCCACCTTCGCACCACGCCATGCCGGCTGTTTGGAAAACAATTCAGATGAGGGTGTTCAGTCATCCTATTATCTACCAGGAGTTCAAAACCTGTAAGGGGTCTGCTCCGAGCTGGCTGGTATTACGGTCAAACAGATGTTAATTGAAATTAAATGAAACGCTTAAAAGGCAAAGTACGGTAACGAACTACATTGCATGTCTTAAGGTATCACGTGGCTCTTTTATACCCTATCAAAACTGTTTTGTTGAGCTTTGACATATCGTCTCTTAACTTTCTCAACCTTAGGAAAAGCACTCATGTTACCTAAAAAATAAAGACTACTTTCCTATCTAACTATTCGATCAGATACGAGGTTGAGAAAGTTAAGTAACGATATTTTATCACTGACGATCCTTAACAAATATGTAAGTACATAACATAACATTAAATGTCGCCTGTTTCCTACAAAGGTAGGCAGAGATCACTTTTTTCCACGTGCTACGATCCTAACAAATCTCTTTCGCTTCTTCCACATTCATACTCGTAGGTAGTGTAGATAATAATATATTGATTAAAAAGGCCCGCTATCGCTTGTGCTTTGATCCTCTGCGCCTGCGCGGCCTGAAGGTCGCCGACATTCCGAATTTCCGAGCCCGTCGGCTGGTACGAGAGTGGTACGACGATTAGTCCTACCTAACCTAACTGGACGGAGTTGTTGTTATGGGTGCATTTTATTATTTTTTGACTTTTTTAGGACGGTATGGAAGAAACATGCAACAACAAGAGCGGATTAGACTTAGTAGACTTGATTGGTTCCTGAGATACAGGCGGCAATTATTTTCAATACACATAGGTAGGTATACTAAAATTCATCTAAGACAGCACCAAATACGAAATTTAAAATGAAAAAAAAAACGTTCATACTTGTGTGTCGTTCATAGTTTGTAGTAACGGCTTCGGAACCCTACACTGAGCACGGTCCTATATGCTCTTGCCAGGTTTCTTCTTGTATGTATGTATGTAAACACTTTCATGTAGGGTAGGGTGGGTACGATTGAACCACTTTCACTTTAACAGCGTATAGCGAAGAATCTATTAAAGTCACGGATTCAATAGTTTGGTCATATAAAGTATGGTAATCTGGCTTTTAAATAAAGTATATTTTGTAGCTCTATCTCAAATAACTACGCCGCTATTGCCGAAAGAAGAGGACCGGGTAAATTGGTTCAATTGACCCCATGCTAGGGACAATTGAAACGGTATGTGGGTTAATTGAAACACTTCAAATAACTTTGTCATTATTTGACATATTTAATAGGTTTAAACGGTTTTCTATACTACATGAGTATTTGATGAGGTCATGATAAAATGGTAACGTAACTATAACTATTTCTATGATTATTACTGAAAGAAAGTTTTAGAGGTAGAGGTAGTTAATAAATATTTTTGTATTCATCGATAGCAGGTAGAAGTTGAACTAATAATTAACATATCATATTATCAACATAGATATAATCTATTAATTAGCTATAATGGCATAATAATGCTTAAAAAGGGGAATATCATTTCTCATACAAACAAACATGTTTCAATCATAACCATGTTTCAATCATGACCAAAGTATGTATACCTACGTTTACATTTATATACTTATGTAGGTAAACACTTAAATGTGAAAAAGCACAACAAAGCAAAAGCAAGGTTTATACACATTAAAATGCATACCTAAATATATACACCTTAGTTTGTAAGCTTTTTTTTCAGAATTATACACATAAAAATGTATACCTAAATATATACATACACCTTATTTTGTAATCTTTTTTTTCAGGATTATACACATAAAAATGCATATCTAAATATATACATACACCTTAGTTTGTAAGCTTTTTTTTCAGGTTTAAACACATTACCTATATACATTATACACCTTAGTTTGTAAGCTTTTATTCAGGTTTATATAAATTAAAAATTCATTACCTACTAAAAGTAACATTAGTACATAAAAAAATCATATCTCCTCCATTCTGGTTAAAGTCGGTTAAAAAGGGACGGTTGGAACACCGGGACGATTGAAACGTTTCAAACGTCCACAGGCACATTGTTCCAATCGTACCCAACTCCTATTCTTCATTTCAAGGTCGATATTTTAGTCTTAAATACTACTTTAGCGATTACCAATATCAATAAATACAATCTCAAATAGGTATACCATACAATGAAATAAGAAAAAATAGCAAAATACAAGAGATAATTAAGATAAACCGAAAATAAAAAGAACATAAATGCTTATTTTTGCGTGTGAAATCTTTCCGAAGCGTCCTGCACACGACCGCGTCCTTCGCTGCCCCGCGCGCCTCTGTCCAAAGATTCGAAAATGGCCGATATAGTAACGAACTTCGTGTCATGTCGCGCTGGTAGGTGTAACGGTTTCCGAGAAATTAGAGTTGTTTCAATCATGACCCGTTTCAATCGTACCCACCCTACCCTACAACAAAAAAACAGAATACAATTAATACAAAAATAATGTACAAACGCGAACGTATTCGTTTAAGAGATCTCTTCCAGCTAACCCTTGAGAGACTAACTAACTAACACTTGTAACTTCCGGTAGATTTATGATAATTTAGTGGATTCAAAAATAAAGGAAAAAAGGAAATTAACACGGATTGTTTAAAAAACATTAAGCCTGATCAATCAAACTACTTCTTAATAAAAAGTGGCCTTTTTTCCAAATTTTCATAAGTTAAAAAGTTATTTTTTTCTGGAAATCTAACTTTCCTGGAATGTAATTCAGGCCTGAGGGAACATGCCATGCATGGTGGACAAATGAATAAGTATTTATGATTAAAAATAAATAGGTACCTACTTGTACCTATAGTATTCATGTAGGTAGGTATATTGTGCTTGTATCGCAACGATAAGATAGAGGCATTCCACCTTAGTCCTCTAGTGATTGTACTCTTGATTCAAAATGTCTTTGGGACTCAGATCCAGATCGTGGTATAAAAAATACAACGAAATCTGGGGGTACGGTAGCCCTACCAAGATCGAGCGGGCGAGTACTGTTCACGAATTATAAGATTCATATGGGTAATAATGCGCCTATCACACCTTTCTAAATTAGTCACTAACAACTTTGTTAGTAACAAGAGGGACGCAGCAATACGTTGGAACACTTGGAACCAGATGGAGATATCTCCATACGTATATTTAACGTATTGCGGCATCCCTCTTGTTAGTGAGTAATTTAGGAAGGTGTAACAAACCCTTAAGTTTAGTATAGTAGGCAGGTAAAAACCAGTTACAGGTAACATTTCGCGCGTATTACAACCCTCCTCTAATTACTAGCTTTTACAGATATCGCCTTAAAACTCGAAATCATTACTTAAAATTGACTGCTATTACAGTTGCCGCATCGGCAGTAATAAGTGGTTGTAATTCTAATTTTAATCTGGTATTGGCTTTAAAAAGATGTAGGTAGGTATCTATTTCGCTAATGTCGAGTTATTTAAAGACACTGCCATGGACTTATAAGTTATAAACTTATAAGAGACTCAAGTCCATTAAACGCAATGACAATTTGTTCGTTGAAGAGTAGGTATTTGTGGTGATAAATGGGCATTTCTATCTAAAGTTGTACTCGCCATTTTTTCGATGTCCCCTTAAGTACATGTTTAATTATTTTTTCTTAGTATGAATTAGGGATACCGATGAATGTTACTTTGTTTCAAAGTTTACGTTTTCAACTTCCTAGTTATCTTATTTAGTAAAGAGTAAATCTAATCTGATATATAAAAAAAATCCATTTAAAAATACACCTACAGCGTGCCCCAATACTGTCCCCTTAGATATTATGAATGTTCAAACTACAATAGCACAGATTTTTTATACGACGGTCAACCAAGTGATACATTTTTGGGCTAGTTTTGACTTTAAGCAATGTGATTTTGGTAATATACGTATTTAATTTCTTTTATTTCTATTTAAATTCAATTTTTAAACGTTGTCCCCTCGAAATAGCTTAGGTGGACACGTCCACCTTAGTTACGCTATTTTTAAGTAATATACGAAAAAAACTACCAAACTCGTAAGTTTATTTGCTACCTAGTAACATTACTACCATAGATAAAGTTTATAATCTACCCGAAAAGCCGTTGAAGGAATCATTTGTGACCCCGCAGCGTGCCGTGTCGTGCTCAGGTGAGTTTTACCACGTCTTTTGGTCCAGTTTAGTTACCATGTTTCGTTACCTAAATAAGAAGTAATGAAAATAGAAAAAATATCGGATTATGCCCAGATTTATGTTGTTTCGTATAGTTTTTACAGATAAGATTTAACTTTTAATGTTAATTTATTAAAAATGTTTTTATATTTTATGACGTGAATTCGTTACGTCCTGTGCGTTACATTTCATCGCGTCACGTGTAGGTGGACCAGTAAATGTAAGTAACTCGACACATAAGGCCGTATACATAGTGCACGTAACTAGTTTTAGCCTTTGGGTTTGTCTATGTGAGTTATATGTTTATTGAAAATGAAAAGGATTTGTTATTCCGTTTATGATTTCCATAGTTTAGTAAATTATTTAAATTAATGTGACAAAAAGCAGTACTATAATGCTGATTTCTGATATTATTGCAATACTTCGAAAGTTTTGTAAGCCTTTCTTTGCTGGTGACTTCGTTTGTGTGGAACCGATTCATCGCCATTCCCTTGGAAAGTACCTCTTCATTTTCCTAGATAAAATATACGCTAAGTTCCTACAGAATTAACCGCTGGGAGATCTTATAGAACCGGTTCAGTAGTTTTTAAGTTTATCCTTCAAATAGACAAATACGTAGAAAACAATAATTCACCGGATGATAGGTTCAATTAACCAGCGGAAAAAAAAATCAAAAAAAATATCGTTTTGTATGCAGTCAGTTGATTTCATATTCCCTACACGAACCAGATTTTCAGATTTATTTTCTACTTTTGCTTTCCACTTGTACCTAGTGAATTTATTGTTCCAGGGTTATGGCCTGTTTTTTAAATTCTTGAAGTAGTAAACTTTTCTAGGGACCATTATATTCATTATTGGAATTAATAGATCTCATTATGCGTAAGTAAATGTTTAATTAAGATAAAAAATAATAATATGGTGATTATTGTGATCTCTTCTTTACTTTGTCCATAGAGTTACGTGAGTGTCCACTTAGTTATTGTCCCCTAAATTTTTGATATGTTTTTATTTTCTATTAAATAATTTTAAGGGTTAATTATTATGTTTTATAAGGAAAACGACATGTTTTTATTTCTTTTATGTTTTTTGTTTTTGTCATTGCTGGCGAAAATCCAAAAAGGGGCAAAGAAACTAAAAATAAGTTACCGTTTAGTTACATATCGTAACGAACAGGTTGAAATATATTTATTGTTAAAAAACCTTACAACTTATTGAGAATATGTTTGTTTAGTTTGATTTTTGTTTAAGTACTATATTTAATAAAATAAACTTTGTTAAATTACAATTTGTCTATAATTTTCTACACCAAAAGTAATTTGTCACGAACTGGACCAAAAAAACACTACCTTCAGCATAATAAATAATTTTTAACAGGTTTAGATTGATAAAATAAGGAAACAACTTGTGTTTTATTAAACTACAATATATTTACTATCAAGAAAAATTAACTAAATTGCTAAAATATGACAAAAATAATGGTACCTGCCTTAAACCAAACGGTACAACCTTAAATAGAAATGCCCAAATATCAAACTGCAATATGTCCATGAAATTTGGTATCCGAACTTAAAACTTAATTTGTTTGAATTAAGTTTTAAATTCGAATACCAAATTTCAAGAACATACCTATTGGAGTTTGATATTTATCAACTCATTTTCTCTTAGATAATTGATACGTTGTTAAACGGTAGATTCGTATATCAGCATTTTAATGTTTGATGTACTGCGTAGATGGATGTTATTTGAGGGGTAAGTTACCGTAAGTAATAGAATCATGGGGTGTTATTTAGGTATGAAATGTTCAGATTTTGAAAAACACAAAAAAGCATAACATTTGCACCAGTGGCGCCTCTACTTTATTTACTGGTACTAAAATTACATTGTGATCACCTGAACTAAACTAACTAACTAAACGAATTATAAAGTAAATAAAATGAATTCCACATATTTTAATTACGTTATCATGGTATCATTAATAAATAACACTACATTTATCATCAGACTATCCGCGGCTCTAACAATCTTTTGCGGAGACCGAAACGTTACCCAGTTTCTCTGTGACGTCAATTGTGACGTCATTGAAGATTGACATTTGACATTTAAAAACGCTTTGTTTGATTTTTGTTTTCTTTTGATGATAATACATTATAAAACCATTAAAATGCAGAGAAAATAATGTTTTGAGAAGTGTAGTGAATACAAAATGTAATTTATAAGAGAAAACTGTAAAAGGTTTTACTCTTAGAGTGATTTAATTGCCTTTAGTTGGCATATAGTATTTGCGTAGGTTTTAAGTGCAATTGTCGCAAAATGAAGCCTGGAAAGAGTGCAGATGTGCGGGAGGAGATAGTGGAGGTGCATTCAGTTGCTCGGTCGCCTTCTCCGAGGCATAAAACCAAGTCACGATCTAGGAGTAGGTCTGGGTCAAGAAAATTATCAAACGGACATACAGAGCCCCCAGAAGTGATCGAAACTCCTCCTGTGGAAGATCAGACCACAGATAAGTCTAAACGTGACAGCTGGATTAAGTCTGAACAAGAATCTTTGGATATAGAGCTTCCTATTCATGATCAAATCAAGCAAGGAATCCTAGGGTTCGTAGAGCAAGAAATTAAAAAGACAGATAATCCCTCGTTTGTCTTTTATTCTCATGATCCGAATGGCTTGGAAGAGAAGTTCATGAAGAACTTGTCCCGGCCATCCAGCGGGCACAAGGAGAAGCGGAGTCCGTCTTACAGGAAGAAGAAAAGGCATTCCTCCAAGCATAGAGATAGAGACTTACACGATTTTGAAATACCAGGATCAAGTCTTAGTGCTCTAGAGAGGGTTGGTTCATTTGATTTTTGTAACAAAGTCATATTTTATGCATATTTAAGAATTATTACAAGTATCCACGAGTAGAAATTAAAAATTTATGTTGGTTATCATATTTAATTTTGAAACTGTTGCTGAATATTTATTTGTAATGCACTAACAGCTCAAAGTATGCATGTCAAACATTTCTTGCTTACCCAAATATTATCTCTCCTGCCCTATATTACTATAAGTAAGTTTAACTGCAAAGTGAAAATAATTACATCATGCGTCGCGGGTTTTATTTAAAAAAAAAACCCTTGACATCTGAAAATTACTTGGGATACACTAGTGTTTTCCTGCCACAGCGATTCTGATTCTGTAACATTTAGGTTTTTATTCTTATGTAAATTATATAGTGCTATCAAACATTTTTAGTTTCAAATGATCAGATGAACCTATATTACTGTTTCATTTACAGGTTGACGACTATCTCAAAGAATACAACAATGATGAAGTAGTTACGCTTAGCGGCGAGTTAGAAATCGAAGCGAACGATATGGAGAACAATAACGGGTCCTCTAAGGACCACCATAAGTCGCGGAAGACTCGGCGGAAAGTGCGAGAGGAACGGCAGGATACAAATGCCAATGGCAGAGATGTCAGTCCGAAGGTGTTTAAAACTGGGAGTAAAAGCAAATCTGGAAAACCAGGTAATATTTCTAGGCTTACTTATGAGCTATATTAAAATGTGGTATGACTTGGTTTGCTCATTCGGGCAATTCCATGGCAGAGAGTAATGCAAGTTACCAATTTCTAGCATTCTGCTTGTTTTTTTAGCTATATTTCAAAATAAAAGAATTCATTATCTCTCATCATCTATGTAAGTTTTAAAATTTATATCTAGAAAAATATGAACATTCAAAGTTTCAAAAAGACTAATTGAAATGGTATCTTTCGTTACATTATTGTGGAAACCTATTCCGGAAATACCGGAATCTGAATTTCCAGCAATTACAAGAAAAAAAAAATTAAGCATTTTTTTTTTTATCTTTACACGATATTTGTAATCTGGTGTTTTGGGAATCTGGTAAAGGAATAGTGGGGTATTTTAAAATTCTAGTACTCTAGGAATGCACAACTTTGTTGAGTAGCTGGCTACTCAAAAAACAAAGAAACCTTGTAATCTGTGTGCAAACCCAATCAAGACAAGTCACAGATAATATATTGCATGGACCAATAAACAAAATCTTCAGTCTGTGGTCTGTCTTGATTGGCTACTACAATAAAATTAGTCACATGGTTTTGTTTGTTTACATTTAGATATTTACTTACTCAAACAAAGTATATAAGTCAAGTAAATCCATGCCATTGAATACAGTTTTTAAGTATACTCCACCTTTTTAATTTGTAACTGTGTCTCTGACAACTAGGCGTTGTAGACGTTAACAGTAAAATAGCCTCATAGTTATAAAGGATTCTAATAAAACTATAATCACATTCCAGCTCGACCAACAGACCTATCAGCCATGCTAGAGACCCTAGAATCCAGCATGGTGTACCATGACCAGTACATCGACAACCCGTTCTCTTCACCATCACCTCTCACATCCCCAAATGACGAGAGGCTGAACCCTTTTGGGTCTCGGAGACCCGAGAAGATATACTTGCAAGGAGGAGGGACATTCAGGGCTGTGTCCAGGGATCGGATTTTGGAGTCCCAGCAGTCGAGGAATGAGGATAAATATTTGAGGTATGAGTTTTTTATGGAGCGTAGAAAGCAAACAAACCCGCAGTTGATGGATGGTGAGAGGGCTTCTGAGGCTCATAGACCTTTGCTATTTCAAGATAGCGGACCTATAAAAATGTCTTGGTAAATTGTGAGTGGACATTAGTCACGTCCAGATAATGTTGTGTGAAAAGCATTTTGAATGTTTCTGGAGGGGTCAGACGAGAAACATAAAATAAGCCCTTCTCAACAAGTGTCAGAAAGTAGAGTTTACTGTAACTCTGACATATTTGTCACTCAAATTCAATTTATTATTAAGGCCCTTAAAACTGAAACAAATAAGCTTAGCATTGTTTTACTGCTCAACATTTATGGTTGGTGAAACTTCTTAAATGCCTAGCATTATAGTTAGGTAGAGGCATTCCATGTTCGTCCTTAGAGTTTGCAACATATTTGCATACATTGAGGTTCTGGTCAGAGTCTGTGCAATTAGAGATTCTAGTTACCATCAGGTGGTCGGTGTGTTCATGTCACTTGCCCATGATATATGTGACAAGAAAATTGGTGACTCATACTTACACACTGCCATAAAAACCAGCAGGCCTATCTCCTTCTTTAACATAAATACTGTGATCTGAATTATTAAAGTTTCGTAAGTAGTTACTTACAAAAAATTGTTATTGTAAGGAATTTTATATTATTCATTTATTATTATTAATTTAGACTTACAACGACATTAAGACTGCGTCGAGCGTACGCCGGATGTACAGTGGCGCCCTCAATACTTTTATTGTGTTTTCTAATAAACTAAAGTAATTTCTTGAATTTCAGAAAATACTTTAGTTGGACGGTATGTTTTTGTACTACAAATGAAAACGCAACTTAAAGGTTATAGGGTATATCACATAGTTTAATAACAATTCACCTTCGAGTTATCAACTTAACGGAAAAAAGTGCCCACTTATTCCCGGTAAGCTGACTACTCAAAGGGTAAATGTTATTAAATTTTGTTACGTATCCCATAAATTGTGTTTTAACTTGCACTACAAAAACTTTATTTAATTAAAAAACACAATAATATTAATGAGGGCGCCAGTGGACGCTCGGCGTTTGCTCGGCGCAGTCTTAACAATGCACTGTTTTTTGTCGTATGAGGCCTAATTCCATTGACATATTAGGTTACCAAAATCTTACGAAAATCCTATTATTTTCCAGACTAAGCGACCTAACACCGCTAGATGTCGCTCTAACAGTGCAAAAGGCGTGGCGTAGTTGCGCGTACGCATGCCACGGCGTGCTCGGCGGCGTGTCGCTGATGCACCTGCTACTCATCAGCTACTCGGACAGTTTGGATGCCGGCCATCTTTCTTTTCACGCTGTCGTCACTATGCCTTATGTGGCGACTTATTACTTTCTGTGTGTGTTGTGCTTGCTTTCCGTGTTAGATAGGTGAGTAAAATTGATATTCGAGGAATAAAGTTTTCTTTATTGAAAACTGGCTTCCGCCTGCGACTTCGTCTGCGTATATTTCGATTACCTATTGCGATTAACTTTTACATTTTCGAAGATGAAAGTAGCCCATAGACCACTTACCCTATAGACTCCGCATACAAAGGCGCCCCCGTAAGCCATGCTTATGCTCACAGAACACTAATGGGTTGCCATGGTTCTATTGGCGCGCACCACGACGCGCACACTTGATTATTCGTTGACTTTGAACTAGCCAATCACGGTGCACTTTCCGCCCCCCGCGCCCCGCCATTTTGGCTTAATGAGATACTAGACAAACTGTTCCGAAGCGGAGTCTATAGGGTAAGTGGTCTGTGAAGTAGCCTAATGTCGTCGGCGTCAATAGAACTTGTGAACGATGTAAACAAATTAGTACTGTTTGACACATAACCTCAAATATTCACCAAGCGTGTTTTTATTAAAAATAACGTATAATGAATGGTTATTATATCTTAAAATAATGATCTAGTGTATAAATCATTGCAAAGACCTCACTTGATCTTTAAAAGTACGTGATTATCGAGTAATCATGGTGAACTGGTTAGTTTGGTTTTGTTTACAATATCTTTTGAGTTTATGTTTTATGGTTTTATACCATAAGTGGATTCTATCTTAGTCTTTGGGGTGGCAAAGCATATGCAGTCTTGAGACTGTACGCATATAAAAATTGGTATCCCCATCCAGTTGGTAGATCATCGTTATGGTAGCTACTGTAGCAGTTAATTTATAATACCTAAACATTTTCCATTTCAGACTAGACGTGACCAGCTTGGACCTAACCCGTGGTCTGCAGCCGTACTTCCAGCCCATAGTGCTGGTGATCCTCTACATGGCCTGCCTGCTCGTATGCACAGCAGCCAGGATGTATGACGACCTGATGGTCTACCAGTACGCGCCGCTGGTAGCCAACTACACCATGAACATGACCACTGTAAGTACATCCAGTCCATTTTTTAAGAGAACAATGGCCATGGAGGTGTCATAAATGCGATGTGCTGCCAACAGTGAGGACAAAGTTGGAAGGCATCTAAATATCAAATCTAAATCTTGGCAAAAAAGGTTTGCGTTTGTTTCTTTTTTTTATGTCAAGTCATACAAAGTTATTGCTGACCAGTCTTGAGACAGTTTACTTGAGATCAGCTTGTACTGTACTGATTGGTCTACCAGTATGCAGCGGTTGTCAAGTACAAATTCTAATCACTAGGTACCAAATTTCACCGTGACAATAAAAGCAATCACACTTTCCAATTGATAACATTTTGAAGATGTTAATGACGACACGCTGGCCTAGTTGGTAGTGACCCTGCCTACGAAGCTAGCGGTCCTGGGTTCAAATCCCGGTAAGGGCAGATATTAGTGTGATGAGCGCGAACACTTGTTCCTGAGTCATGGCCTCATGGGTGTTTTCTATATATTTAAGTATATATTTCTCCATATAAGTATTTATATCGTTGTCTAGTACCCATAATACAAGCCTTGAGCTTAGTTTGGGACTAAGTCAATTGGTGTGACATTGTCCCCGGATATTATTATGTTTCGCTACCACCATCTTATTCTTTAACCTACCGCCAAGCAGCAGTCGCATTGTTGTGTTCCTGCGTGGGGAAAAGAGAATCGGTGAAATTACTAGCATAAAGGTATTCCATCCCAGTCCTCAGGGTAGGCAACGCATTAGCGGTCTTAGGATTGCAGTCTTAAGATCGGAGTCTTGAAATCGCAAATGTCTTTAAGTCACAGATCCCAATTACCACCAGCCCCTATTTCATCATCATGATAATGACAGGTGACATTTCAGTGTAAACTGCGCAGCTTACGCGAAACCCAGTGATGTATCAGCGTGTTAACTTTGCATTGTATACCGAATTGTCACCTGTCACAGGCCATTGTCAAGATGGTTAAATAGGAGGCAGGTGGCCTGTGTTTGTTCGCCTTCAACAACCCATAAAAAAAATGTCTCCCCAGCCCACCATACCATCGTTCTACCACACCTGGACGCACTTCTCGATCTGGCGCGCGGTTCTCTCCATCCTGGGGCTGGTGTACTTCGTGATCGCCAACCCGCCCGACCTGGTGTACACCAACATCAGTAAGTTGCTGCAGTTCAAGCATTCGCTGCAGAGCATTGGATGATAACTTAAACTCGACTAAGGGCCTGTTGTTTAATCAGTAGTTAACTGAACGAACTGTTCGATTCGAAAAAAGAATCGAAAATTTGACACATTTCCTTGAGATTTTACTTTTAACTACTGGTCATCCGATCAAACAACAGGCCCTGGGCTTGCATCAAAAAGGTAAACTTGGGTTAACATTAATTACATGTTAGGCCCGCTTGCACGTGAATGGTAAACCTAGGTTAGCTCTAACATTTAATTCGGTAAAATTTACAGATCTCATATTATTATGAATCTGACATTCGTGAATAATTTAATAATTTGAAGGGTTTAATTTACGTGCAGGGGAGCCTTAGTGAGCTGTCCGTCGAAAGTAAATGTCAAGTCATACAATTTTCTCTGGGACGTGGCTTAAGACGGTTTATTTGAAATCAGGTGCGCAAAATACGCTGACGCACCGTAAACGTGACTTACTTAACGTGGATATGCGTTAAAAACGTGACGCATAAGTCACATTGCGTATACGCAGCGTCAGCATATTTTAAGCGTTTCTGACGTTTCTTTTACGTCAGCCTAGGACGGTTTATCTTGAGAGAGTGATTGACAGACTTAAGATACAGCGAAACAAATACCAAGTTATAGAACTGTCATTGCTGATGCATTTTCATATCGGTATCTCAAAGTTTGTTCAAAACGATCCTATATTAGGTTCAACACTGCCAGATCTATATTTGACAATATTATTTGGCAGGGTTGAACTTTTTGGTGCAAGTTGCCTTAATTTAGTGTTGGTATTGTTATTTAGAAAATTCAGCATATACAGGGTGTCCCAAAACTCAACGATAATCCGCCAAGGGCTGATAGAGCAGCTAAAAAGCTATCGATTTAACACCTATGTATGTTCAGCGATTTTCGCTAGTTTCGGAGATATTGATAATTTTAATCTGAAATTTTGTAATTTTCCCTTATGCCCATGTCACGAAAAATCATTAATTTCGTTATGTATTTCATAAGTTTTTCAGTGGTATCTTACATAATTATAATCATTACGAATTGGCGAAGTTTTTAAACCTATTTGCCCGTTTATTTTATCAGTATTTTTTTTAAGTAATCACCTAAAGTTGTTTTTTTCATACAAAGTGAAAAGCATCCACTGGGACACCTAGTATGGAGAAACAAACTTTATATGATTACTTAAAAAAAATACTAATAAAATAAACGGGCAAATAGGTTTAAAAACTTCGCCAATTCGTAATGATTATAATTATGTAAGATACCACTGAAAAACTTATGAAATACATAACGAAATTAATGATTTTTCGTGACATGGGCATAAGGGAAAATTACAAAATTTCAGATTAAAATGATCAATATCTCCGAAACTAGCGAAAATCGCTGAACATACATAGGTGTTAAATCGATAGCTTTTTAGCTGCTCTATCAGCCCTTGGCGGATTATCGTTGAGTTTTGGGACACCCTGTATAGAGATCGGACAAATGGGCGTCATTAGTGTACTCGCAATAATGTGGACATGACTCCAAAGATTAATCGATGATTTACCCGAAAAGTAATTTTAATCCTTTGAAAGACAGTAATAATTGAATAAGACAGCGACAGCAATTCAAGATCTTGTTAATTCAGAAAGTAAACTTTTCTTGTTGAAATATCTACGCTATTCGTATAGCTTTAGGCTCTAAAAAGATGGAAGAAAAATTGAATAATAGACACATTTTCTACGTAACAATATGGACCTTGTATAGCTAGATGTAAACAAAATGTAATATAAATGATAAATAACTATAGATATATTAAAATGTAATATGGAATGTATTGTTGCCTAACAGTTTATTGAGAGTGTATGTGCATCGTATTTACTATATTGCTTTACTTGTGGAAACTTGAATGTATCAAACAAAAAGCTATTATATAAATTTTCTAGTCATATCATTAGAGTAGGTTTGACAAGCGACTTCGCTCCTGTCGAATACCATGAAAGAACGGGAAAGTATTAAAAACTGCGACGGAGAGAGAGGATTTGTAACTTGTAGATTTCATTTGTTAGAACTGTCAAGGAAGTTTGAAAATGGATCAAGTTTTTTTCTAGTTTTTTGAACGGCGATGCCGTTACAAAAGGTAAGAGACGTTATTTTTATAATATGTAGAGGAGTGATTGATTGACATGGTTTATTTAGCAGCTTTGATTTTAATGAATGTTTTTTTTTAGCTACCTAATTTCTTGGTTACAGTTAGCGATATTTAACGATAAGATCCTTAATACACTTTGCGCATAAGATGAAAGAATCATTTTTATAATATTTAACGATATAGGTACATATATAGTAATAAATTTAATATGGCAGCTAACATAATTATGTTTAATATTAGCATACTATTTAAACTTTGCGCATAAGATGAAAGAAACATTTTTATAATATGTAACGTTAAATATAGTAATAGAATTAATATGGCAGCTAACATATGTAAAATATTAGCATACTATTTCAACTATAAAGTCTGATTACTAGTCGTAGTAGGTTTTATTTTGCTTAGCTTTAAAATGTAACCTCTTAAGGGCTACTTATAGTTTTTTTGTGAGTGGGACTTTGTATCTACTAACAAGGCAATAAAGTTCAATTATGTTTGTTCTATAATACCATTTTCAGATATTTAAAATAGGAAAATAAACTTTACGCTCATTGCAGCATGGTTCAAATTAAATTGCCTTGGTTATCTTATGTACAACCTATTGCAAGCTGGGCCTGAAGAGGTTAAAAAACGTTGCCTATTTACCTTGATAGTATTTCAATCTACGAAGCGACCCTTTTAATTTGACAGCTTTTAATTTAACTCCTATGCAACAGCGAAACCTCCATATACGTGTTATCACGCTCTAGCATAGGAATTTAAGACGCTTTAGGATTTATTTTCTTTATTAAGTTCTCAGTAAATAGCTAAGTGAGCAATTTTCTTTTCTCCCCTTTTCGGGGTATAGCAGTCTATTCGATTTGCCAATGTCAAGTAGGTAACGTCTCTTTATTGTGAGAATTGTGGAGACAGTCACGTGCCAAAAGACACGGATAAACTTAAGCTTTGTTTGTTTGTTTGTTTGTTTGATTTGTTTGATGTTTGTTCCTACTAGTGATCTCAAATTAATTTTATAAGTTTAGAGTAAGTGATGTATTTTTTTATTTGTTTAGTTTTATGTTTCATGATACATAATATTATATTTTTGGGTGTAAATGTTACGTAAGGTTATCGTAAGGTATATATTGTATCTATGTTTGGGATATAGTAAAGCGTTTAACAAAGGAATTAAGAATGATGTTTGCAGTAGGTACCGTGAAACGGGGTAAATAGGGATTAAGGGGTAAGTAGGGTGTCCTAGAATAAGTCATAACTTCAGTCTTATACTAAGTGACATATGGTTCATTTTTAGTTGTGTCCCTACTTACCCTTTAATCTCTATTTACCCCGGTTTAAGGTATTATATGATTAAGCGTTACGCTTGCAGTAATCTATAACTATCTATAATATATTGCTTCTCTTCAACGTCAATAGACATATCTATAATGATGATATTGTAAATTAGAGCATTATATCATTGACTTAAGGTTTATAACGTCGTGTTAAAAAATCGCAAGTCTAGTCCAAAGTTATTCTTCCAAATGATTATAATTTAAGTGATTTTTACCTAAATAAATACAATATTTAAACTAGAGTAGGAATATGTTGAATTATTCAATTAGGTCTACCAAATATTTGCTGTATTTATTCTGTCCCTACACTCTATCATGCTTAGGAGAAATCTTATGAAATAAAAGGCTTGTAATTGCCGCAAAAACTTGTTTCGTGGAAATAATAGTTTAAACAGTGACCCAAGAGACGTTACCATGGCAACTAGGGACATACAATAAAAGTTGATTGAACCATTCGATACAAAATATATATTTACAAGTTTACATTTACAAGTTAAATGTCTTACATCCTTGCGCGTGGTATGTGATGTGGCAGATGAAATCCGGTATACATTGCTTAGTCGACACGTTCGTACATAATTGGGATTCCTATAAGCTTCGCAATGTACAACTACCTTACTACAACTTTAAATTACTCCAAAAATTGGAAGAACTTTAATTCAATACTTTTCTAGACATGCAAACATGCATCATACTTTCGTATTAATCATATTTTGTAATTTCTTAATTTTATTGCACGAAAATAAGTTCAAATGGCGATGTTTTGTCTAAAAGCTTTTTTATCTGTCGAAAAAAAAAACGAACAAAGTTGTAACAAAACTAGATATATTTTTTGTCTTTAACCCTTTGAACGCTTTTGACTTGATACAAACGTCGTCTTCCCACGTCAACGACAGCTGAAAACCACAGCCAATGTCAACTTTACGTCACGAATACTCGGGTCTATTTTGCACTGTATCTGTGACCACTATATGGGTTGATGGCGTCGTAGGCACGACAGTAAGTTATTAAGTTATTTATTTATTCGGAGATAAAAACAGAAACATACAAGTGAAGTAACAATACAGTTAGAATATGCGTAAATCGTACAGAATAGTTTATGATGTTCCCCTGAACATATCTCACTGAGAACATAAGAAAAAAAGAAAATACAACCTACAAATGCACATTTTGACTACCTACACTTTAATTAAGTAGTTAGCATTAACAATAATTTATTATATCTTTTTTGTTTTGTATAGTTTTATAAGCAGCCTTGAATGAGGCGCGGGAGCAGGAAAATAAGTCTATATCAGAAAGAAATCGGTTGTGGTGGTCGCAAAGTCTATATATAGGAGCGCGTTTACCTGCATTGGATTGTATGTTTGGCAAAGCGAATAAATGTTTAGACCTGGCCGATCTTCGTGGAGTGCGAAACCGAAATGCTGCGAGCAACTGTGGGCAATCAATGTCGGCTACGCAAATGTTGCGCAGCATTACTGCGTCAGCAACGGCTCGTCGGTCCTTCAAAGACAGCATATTATATTTGGCCAAGAGACCGGTGTAGCAACAACGTGGTTGCCTCATCTTATAATTAAGGAAACGCAGAAATTTCTATACCGGGTTCTAGGGTTTCTATAGTACACGACCACTATAGTGGTTTTTGGCGTTCAAAGGGTTAAAGACCTGGTGCCCTAATATGGCTGCGTTTATCGCGTGACAAAGTTTGGATAAGGCATCTGTCACCTTCTGACACGTAAATAAGAACGAGAGTGATGGATGCTTTATCCACATTAGACACGCGATATAGACGCACACATACTAGGCCCGCGAATGAAGGAAATAAAACAAAATATTTTATGTAAGTGTATTATTTAAATTCATATTGTACACTCACTCATCTTATCTAATATATCAAATACAATCTAATACATTGCCAAAATATAAAATAAAGTAATACTAAGAATAAATCGAATCCCAAATTCCTATTTTCATAGATTATCTTCGAACGTAAAACTTTTCTATAAAACAAAACTTGTACAGACTTTGCCAACAATTATTTTATTTCAACTTAGAAGGGAATATTCATCACTTTTTTCCAAAAATAACCAAGATTGAAAGATTTGTTTTCTAGCAAAACAGAATTTAACATGAAGAAATGGCCGACTTGTGACATGACGTGACACGGCGTATCGGATCTCTCTGTTTAATTAGCAGATTAAAATGCTTGTATCATCCGTATTTCTCTCTTATGTGTCCATGATTATCAGTTTTTTTACGTCCGTGTAGACATTTACACCCGTATTTATAGTGCAGAAAAGTAATTACTTGAGTATTAGTAGTGTCAAAAGTCATATAAAAATCGTTGCTTTAGTCATTAGTGTCATTACTTTTAATCAAGTAAGTAATTACTTTTCTTGACTATAAATACGGGTGTTAGTAACTTTCTCTCTTTAACTCTTTTTCATCGATTTTGAACATTATATTAAAAATGTATAAATATTGCAGAAATATTCCCCCTTAGACATAATTACTACAACAATAAAACACTTAGAAACTAAAAATTAGTTAAGGGACCATTGCCAAGTAAAATAATCCAACTTTAAAACAATCAATCTGCTTAAATTTCATAGACTAAGTGACGACAACCTCGAAGGAAACTCTCGCAGAGCTTGCGAGCCGGATTACTTTCGTCTTTATTAAACCTAACAAAAATAGACATCTCACAATTACAATGTTTTAACAATATTCCGCTCGAAGAATGTGTCCATTAATTTACGTGTGGCGTGTTCTGGCAGATCATGAAAACTTTTCAGGGAGTTTGCCGATACTTAGTCTTCTATAATATCGCATTGCTAGATTAAAACAGTAGTAACTCAAAATACAACTGTATTTAAAAATCAACTTAATTACAACTTCTATGAGCTTGAAACAAAACTGGCCACGAGTTTGAGTTGATACTTTTATGATCTAGCAGCGCGATATTTGGAGTCCTAGTAAAAAGGGCATAAGTCTTCTTAACATCAAGTGAAAAAGATGATTTATACCCTTACTAGCGACACGCCCTCGCTTCGCGTCGGTTTATGCGAGTATTAGTTACACACGTCCCATCAAGGACTTTACATGTTGATTCACCGTAGAACCTTGTCATTATGACAGCGTCAAGTGACTAGATAGAAATTACATAGGAATTAATCATTGGTATGATTGGTCGGTTTATGCGACAACGTTCTATAGTGGTTCATCAATTAAAGTCCGTGACCGTACATGAACAAACATTTATTATACGTACAGGTCGATTGACAAGAGCTGGCACGAGGATTGAATGAGAGAATGAAAGTATACTAGTGTGTAAAATAGTAACAGGTTTTCGGTTTGAAATTCGAACATCGGTTCAAAGGACGGCACTCTCACAATGATAGGTGACATTACATTCGTTCAATACATTCGTGCCAACTCTTGTTTATCGACCTGTAACAACCTTCTGTGAAAGATTATCTAATTGATGGTAAAATCCGCAGCAATATATGTACATAAAAATGTGTGTTACAGCTTCAGGGCGAGTTTTCTAACGAATACACATTATTTAGTTAAAACGCAAGTAAAGAAAATGTCTGTAAATAAATAGGTGAATCTCAAAAATATTGTCCGTAGTTAAGGACTGAATTAAAAACACCTCATTTTTTCCTTTGTGTTACGAAAGTTGGACGCAGTTCTGCAAACTGGAACCAACCCACAAAGATAAGAATAAGAAAAGGTTTATTGGCACACCCCAAGAAAATTTACATAAACAGTATTTACAACTTAGGACTTAAGTATACAGGGTGTCCCATAAATAGCACGTCACAGTGACACCGGAGATTCCCCAGCCTCAGACGAACCGAACCAACCTAACATAACCTCAGTAAAAGTTGCACCGTTTTCGAGTTATACCAATTTAAAGATTTTTCAAATTTCTCACCTCTTTTAACATTGCAAGTGCCTGCATTTACTGGGATAGCTTTACAATTTAGTTTTTTTTATTTGTACGCTTTCATGAATAGTTGCTTAAGATGATAGAAGCATTATTATGTCAATAACTAATGTAAAAGTTGGAAAAATACTGTAATGAACTTGACTTAAATTATCATCAACATATTAATTTCAACTTTGAACACCTGCCATGACTTTTTTTTACTAGAAACTAAATGAGCAAATAACTTTAAAAACATGCGTATGTTATGCCAATTCTAAAATGGTATGACACATGATATCATAATGCAAAAAAGTAGGAATTCGACTCACTTTTCCTAATAAGGATCCCGAAACCAAACTAACAAATGAAAGGCTATTAGCCGCTTTGCAAGTTTATTATGTAAATAATTGTATGGTAGTTATTAATTTATTGCAGTGGGTGCCCTGTGACCCAAAGTAGTTCGTTACCTTGCGTTTCGTGCTATACCCTTTAATATTAAACCTCGTTTTAATAGCAGACTTCTTAGTTACTTTTTATGTTTATTGATTTGACTTATGTCATTACTTATCACCATGTTCACTGCGTCCCTGTTTTCCTGTGGTGTTCCTGAACTAAATCGACTTGGCATTCCTCTGGACTCTGATTAATTTTGTGGAACTGAAACGACTACTCGGCACTCTTAACGGACACTTGATTTCACTTTGTAAAACTTTATTACGATGGCAAATCGTAATACTTCTCAGTACTCCAATAGTGAGTACGCTGATATGCATTTAATTTATGGTGAAACTAGGAGAGTTTCCACTCGAGGTAATGTTTCTTACAACGCAAGGTTGGCTGCAAGACTGTACTCGGAACGATATCCAAATCGTAGGCCGACGACTTATGAGGTGATTTTAAGAGTCGTGAATGGTTATCGTGACGACAGACCACCAAGACGTGGCTCAGAAGGAAGACCCCAAACCATTGATGATGACGTTGTTTTAAGTCAAGTACAAGCAGAGCCAGGAATGGGATCAATTTTATGGCCACCGCGTTCCCCGGATCTAAACCCACTGGATTTTTTTTATTGGGGATGTTTGAAAGATAAAATTTATTCAAAACCAATAAGTAACGAAGAGGAACTACGGCGACGTGTCTTCGATGCAGCCCGAGACATATCCGAAACCAGTTTACGAAAATTAAACCGAAATTTTATCCGAAGATGCCATTTGTGCCTTAGAGTCGCAGGGAAACAATTCGAACATTTATTGTAAAAACTAATGAAAGTTAAACCTTTATCTTTGAACCTTGGTCCATCAAATGTGATTCGAATTCCTACTTTTTTGCATTATGATATCATGTGTCATACCATTTTAGAATTGGCATAACATACGCATGTTTTTAAAGTTATTTGCTCATTTCGTTTCTAGTAAAAAAAAGTCATGGCAGGTGTTCAAAGTTGAAATTAATATGTTGATGATAATTTAAGTCAAGTTCATTACAGTATTTTTCCAACTTTTACATTAGTTATTGACATAATAATGCTTCTATCATCTTAAGCAACTATTCATGAAAGCGTACAAATAAAAAAAACTAAATTGTAAAGCTATCCCAGTAAATGCAGGCACTTGCCATGTTAAAAGAGGTGAGAAATTGGAAAAATCTTTAAATTGGTATAACTCGAAAACGGTGCAACTTTTACTGAGGTCATGTTAGGTTGGTTCGGTTCGTCTGAGGCTGGGGAATCTCCGGTATCACTGTGACGTGCTATTTATGGGACACCCTGTATATTTAAATTGTCTCGGTCCAGTGACAATAGGAGCCGCGTCTGCGCAGCGCTGGTTTTCAGTACGTTCCTTTTCCACACACACACACACACACGCTAAAAATAACAAACACAATACCTCTGGTTGCTCTTTACAACTAAAAAATATCACAATAAAAAGGAATATAGAAACATCCATACATACATTAAATCACGCCTGTTTCCCAGAGGGGTAGGCAGAGACCACTTCTTTCCACTTGCTACGATCTTGACAAATTTCTTTCGCTTCTTCCACATTCATACATCGAGTCATGCACGCACGTCGGTTTCGGGTACTTAAGATTCGGCCCTTTTCCAGTATTTCACCGATTTCACTCGAAAAAGTACGCCTAGGGCGGCCCCTTCCGACCCGTCCACAAAGTCAAAGTCAGATTGAAAAGGGCATGCTTCGATGGTTCGGTCATTTGGAAAGGATGGATGAAAGAAGATTGACGAAAGAGATATACATATCGAAAGTGAATATAGAAAGATTTGGCAATAAAATGTCAACTATCATGCTGAGTACTGTGGGTTGGTTCCAGTTTGCAAAACTTTGTGGGTTGTTTCCCGTTTGCAGAACTACGTCCAATTAAACATAATTATGATTGTAAGACTAATTTTCGTTACACAATGTAAGACGTCTCAAATTAAGGCCTTAACTACGTAGAATGTTTCTCAAATTCACACAAATATATCTATCTACACACGTAAGGAGACAATGTCTTTTATATTTGTCTATGGGACATTGTAAGGGCATTGCAGCGTTTCATTCTTTAAAAAGTACCTTGAAATAAGACAAAAGTAAGTAATCAAAGTTAATGAAAATTTTCCATATTCAAAATAAATAATATGTATTTTAAATGTTAAATACGCTCAAAAAAGATAAAAACGATGCCATGTTTTTAGTTTATTTGTGTGTACAGTTGACTGCAAAGAGATGTAAAAATGTTTTCACCTTATTTAATAAGTACCGTAAAATGTTCCTAATTTGCTCCTTTATGGGTAACTATGCTCCATAGTGACTATTTCGTTTGTTACATTATAAGTCAAGTCAATGACAAATATAAGAATCGATGTATATCCAGCCACGAAGTGAATGAAAGCAATAGAATAATTTTACAAGACAGATTACCTCAATATTACCATGGAGCATAATTGCCCACGGGGGAGCAAAGTAGGAACATTTTACGGTAAAACATTGTTTGTAAACAAACAAAACTTATTATTTTGTCAAACGCCCAGTTGCACAGACGTCGCGTGCTGTCACTTTGAAATACGAAGTGACAAAGTTTTCTAATAGAACATTAGTGGTAATGGACGTTCGTGCAACTGGGTGAGTCTTTTAAAGTGAAGGTTACAATGCCCTCGATGCCTCATATAATGTAAACTATTGTATGTGTTTGTGTTTGTGTGTAAGCATAATTTGTAAGCTATTACAATAATTGTTGACGTTGTACTTCAAATATAATTGATTTGTGATAATTGTTGTTTCAATTCTTTCATCTGCTCTATTCTACTTGGTAAAACCATATTGTTTTTGACATGTTATCGTATTTATTTTAACCCGGCCGCCATAACTGGCAAGTATATGACATGTATAGGAGCAATCGTAACGTTGAAAATACGATAACATGACTAATGCAATATGGATTTACATAGCACGATAGGGCCCCAGCTACTTAGGTATAATATTCATTTGTTATAATAATTTGACATTGGCCATAAATAAAATAATTGTCAAACTTAAACCCGAAATATAGATAGTTTTATAAAAGCTGCGACGAGTTGGAAAGAACGAAACGAATGCAATCTGGACACTGCGCTCTGTTACGCAATAAAGTGTCAACCCTCAATACGTATCGTTGTGGGTTGAGATTTTATTGCTAAATAATTGTGAGATGACATAATTTTGCGTAACAGCGTCCATCTGTGATAGTGTGGGTGCCGTACTTATACGTACTTATACGTAATTCTAACCAAACCCAACCTGTATTTATTTCACAAACCATGTATACTTACTGCTGTTGCCGCGTGGTTGCCGGCTTAGAATAGTACCACTCCATGTCTTCCCGTGGAAGTCGTAAGAGACGACTAAGGGATTAAAGGCTTGTAGTATTGTTAGGCGATGGGCTTGCAACCTGTCACTAATATACCTACACATGATAAACATAGCCTGTTTGTGTAAAATGTGGTTATAGAATTAACAACTGGTTGTTAAAGTTGTTGGTAATTCTGTAGCTCTGGCTACCCCACTCTGGGAAGAAGACGTGACGGTATGTATGTATGTATGTATACTCATTCGCCCGTTCGAACCATTCGATGGATTTGTTTCGTTCTTGTGAATAACATATTGGCAATAAACATTAATTATTTGATATTTAGTACCTGCGTCTTTGAAATGGCATTAATAATAATAAAGCGTAAATAAAGCTTTATTATTATTAATGCCATTCCACACAAAGTTTATTGCTAGTTAATTCTAAAAATACATAAGCGGTTATTTTCTATAAGTAGTTTGTATGGACCCCTTTCGGGTAAAAGCCTCCAAGAAGTTCCATTTTGCTCTATCTGTAGGGGCCAGCCAACCTCGACCCGCCGCGGCGAGCAGACATTATAGCCCATAACGAAGTTATACCGATCGGCAATCTCTCAGAAGAAGCGTCAGAGGCCCGGAATAAAGACTTTATAAGGTTCAGGGAACACAACTCACAGAAAAAGAGTAGACAAGATTCAAATCATGACATTCTCAATATGTTACTTCTGTCATCGGATCCCAAACTTACCGCAATGAGGCCAACACTGAATAAAAGGAACAAACAAACCTTATTTATTGAGACCTTGGACCTTCTAATCAATTCCGAATCGCAAAATGATTCGGAATTGGATGCCGAAATAGGTGACGCAGAACAATAAAATTAAACTGCAACCTATTTATTGCACATTACATTACTAATGAAATCTGGGTAATCATCATCCTTAATGATAATAAGATAATATTTAATTTATACTTTTACTTAATGCCAACTAATTAAGAATAATTAAGAGTGATTTAGTTAATTTTTACTTTTAATCATACACTTAATGAGCACCGATTGTGCTCATTAGGGGGCAGGGAGATAAAGGGCCAAAAAGTGAGAAATGTCATTATTCCAATAACCTCATTTTTGAACATCCATCTCATCTAAAGCCATTATTTAATTTTATCCCACGATTAAACGTGTCGTGCAAACTTAAATACCTCCTAAAAACCAAGTTTTCCCTATATAAAAGGTTTTTGATTTTTTTTAAAAAAAGTGCACCTGCCCGGGAAATTTTGAGTACGCCGAAAAATCATAAATAATTGGTACTAAATTCCTGCGGAAGGATATTACGGGAAATTGTGCACTTTCTGAGATATTCCGTTTTTTCATATACGCTCCATACAAAATTTTAGTAAAAAAATTATTACTCGGCGGTTTTCCAGCCAAATTGACCTATATTCATTTTTTTACCTAATTATGAGGAGTAGATTCGATTTCAATAAAAAAAATAGGCACTTAAAAAATTAAGTCCCTATTTCTATGGAGAGGCCATTTTCGTTCCACAGTGCGCCGTCGCAACTATTTCATCTGCCCATCTGACACGCGGCGTCAGATGAAATGGCATTAACAAACTCGAAACACTATTAGATTCTTCTAAAGTCAGTGTTAATCGAAATGAGCAAAGTTGACACATACCTAACCTCAAAACTTGTAAATTAATAAAAAGAACACGATGTTTTAACTTATCAGAACGTAGAATTAATAGTTATTTAATCTTTATCTCAATATAAAAGTAATGATCAAGGATATAAATCATTCATTAATAAGCTGTTTCTAAAATATCGTTTTTAATAACACTTTATTGCCCACTGTAGTACTTCTAACACTGATAATAAACCTACGAGTACAAACTTAACGGATCTAAGTAAATTGTCAGTTTGTAAAAAGACCTCCCTTGATTTTTAAAAGTACGAACCTACTTGATCATGGAGTATAGTATAATAGTAAAATGGTTCGTTTGGTTTTGTTTACATCTATGCCCATTTCAATTGACACCGACTATAGTCATTTCTACGCGTACTTGGCAATTATCTCTCTAACAGACGCGTAACAACCAGATATTAAACATATTAAATACACTATTAGCAGCAGTACATTCTTCCAGAGAACGTAGGAGTACTGTCCCAGGTCCCTGTCCCACCTGTGGACGGTTTCCACCACCACTGGAATGAGGAGGCCGAGGGTAGAGAAAAATATGGCGCCCACGAGGCCTATTAGGAGCCCTAGGTCCGGGACAGCGATGGCCAGGATCACTGAAACAATACAATTACTGTATAAATTTGACAGTAGATCATCTTCATACAAAGGTACATCGCGCGCGACAAGAAAACGCCTAAGACTGTCGGAGACTGAGCCAGTCAGGGCTGTGCTGCTGTTGCCGCGTTTTGCTTCGTAAGCAGCAAGAACAAGTTTAGTCACTTCTACGCTATGGCGGCTTTGGTATTTCACTTTGACGGCATTTCCTTTGAGCTAATCCATACGTACTAGGTAGGTACCTATAGGTAAATATTATTTTTTTTAATGTGAAAGCAACTTTGTCTGTTACGCTTTTACGGCCAAACTGCTGAACCGCTTTCGATGAAATTTGGTATAACCATCACTTGAACCTCGAAGAAGGATATATGGTACATTTTATCACGGAAAAAAATTATCAGCTCCCGAGAGAAGGGTGGATAAACAATTTCTACACGGACGGAGTCGCGGCCAACACCTAGAACATTTATATTGTACCTGGGGACCGATTTTTGACTTTCGAGCGTTCGATTTCAAATCCGAACGGTAGAAAATATTCGAATGCGACAATCTTTCACGCTTTATTGTCGAATGGTCCGTAATTTCCTATTTTTGAGATTCTCACTCGAATCTGAGGGATTGACTAAATAGTATTGTTATGTTGGAACGTGTTTCATAATACGCAGAAAGTCGATGTTTTACCGGTTTTTTGTAATTCATATTTCAAATGCGAATAAATGCGTGTAGCTAATAAAAGTTGAAATTATAATAAGGAATTTATTATTTAATTGCGAATGAGATTTTTTAACGCTTATTTTCACTAATTCTTGATTAATTATTTTCGCTTATTGACTGGTTATAAATTTCGGAAAAATGGAACGCTTTCTCATCTGTGGATGTCTATGGCGTTGCTAGGTTTCCAGGTTTGTTTTATGTTATAGTTTTAACAAGTTTGACAGATGTCAGATGATACTTTCTATTGATAGAATTCAAAACGAATGACACGGACCGCTCGTGTTCATATTTTCTATCGGTCGTAAGTCAAAACTATAATTTCATTGTTTATTGTCACTTTCTATTGAAACTTTCGAACGCTCGAAAGTCAAAAATCGGTCCCCTGCATTTTTTTATAGCCTTAAAAGGCAAACAAGCAGACAGTCCACCAGAGCTGCGTTTATCGCGTGACAAAGTGTGGATAAGGCATCCGTCACCTTCTGATACGTAAGGCTGGGCCCACACCGCTGCTTACAGTTTTGCCGTTCTAAGAGGCCCGATTTGACAACTGTCACAGCCGTACAAAATATAACCTCAAACATATATTTTGTACTAAGATGACAGCTGTCAAATCGGGCCTCTAATGCCCGATTTGACAGCTGTCACAGCCGTACAAAATATAACCTCAAACATATATTTTGTACTAAGATGACAGCTGTCAAATCGGGCCTCTAATGCCCGATTCCTATATTCAAGAAACGAATCGTTTTCCTTACGTCTCGTTAAAATTTGACATTTGCTACGTACAAAATGTGTCAAATTTTAACGGGACGTAAGGAAAACGATTCGTTTCTTGAATATAGGAACCGGGCATTAGAACGGCATAATTGTAACGGTGCGTATGTTACGGTGCGTCAAAAACGGCGCCATGTTGTTACCGGGCGTTTTCACTAAAAAGTGTACCCAATTAAGGACTGAAATTAAGGAACTTTAACTTTGTCAGTTTTGTGACGAAAATTAGCTATACATTGACGGCCGCATTGTATGGCTAATTTTCGTCACAAAACTGACAAAGTTAAAGTTCCTTAATTTCAGGCCTTAATTGGGTACACTTTTTAGTGAAAACGCCCTACTATGGCCCCGTCTTTTGTTTACGCAACCACACCGTAATATACGCACCGTTAAGCTCCGGTGTGGGCGCACCTTTAATAAGTACGAGACTGACGGATGCTTTATCCACGTTTGACACGCGTTATACACGCCATACTAGGACCGCTGATGGTAAGTAGTCACCGTCCTCCATAAACATCAGCAATGCCACAGCGAGGTTATTGCCTTTCAGTCAATACTCTTTTTAAGCCGCGATTAAAGGAGGCCATGTCATGCTGAGGAAACACCGTGGAGGGAAGTTCAATCCATAGTTTTAAGGTGCGAGGAAAAAAGGACCTTTGGAAACGGACTGTAGTCGATTTTAATGGTTCCACGTAGTATTGATGAACTTGACTCCGGTGCCGAGTGGTTCTATAATACGGTATTTGACAAAAGTCAAATCAGCTTTTTTTTATGAAACATCAAAAAAGCTCCGTCACTAAGGAATTTGTAGGGATTACTTTCTTGTTACGTCACAATCAAACAGCGTCCTTATTGTTGGATTTTATGAGTTTAAAAATCTTGAAATGGCAAACGTAAATAAAAGATTAATGCTTTCCTAGTATTTTTAAAATGTTTATCTGTTGTTAATGAAAAACCAATTTAATTTCACTCTTGTCAAATACCCTATTGAATGGTGCTGTGTAGGTACTAATCTAAATAATTCATTTTCATCTCGATCCGTTGACTTGTCGTGTTTTAAAAACGGAATAATAATTAATATGGCGGTTTGTTTATACTCACAAAATTGGTTTTTCCATACTTGGTGAAAAACAAAGGCGGGGTTCTCTTAGTATGGAGAAAGTAACTCTTGCGCGTTTATTCAAAAAGTTGTAAAGAAAAAAAATGGCATGTAGCTTTAAAACTTCCTTATTTCATAGTGATTCAAGTCATGCAAGAAAACACTGATTTTTTTTTAAATTAATACTTGAATTAAGGGGTTTTTCGTATCACGGACATAAGGAAAAATGACAAAAAATCCTATTAAAATGATCAATATCTCTGAAACCGTGAAACTTAGCATAATAGTAAATGTGGTCAAAAATGTTCAGAATGACCTTTACTATCATCCCTTAAAACCCCTACACCCGACTGCCAAACACCCTGTATAGCCTTCCTCGATAAATGGGCTATCTAACACTGAAATATTTTTTCAAATCGGACCCGTAGTTCCTGAGATTAGTGCGTTCAAACAAACAAACAAACTCTTCAGCTTTATAATATTAGTAATAGATGATACGTACTCCTTGTTAATCGACCTGGGGGGTTATTATGACATAGTTATGCAATTCTGTTTACGCTGAGAGAAATGGACAGGGGGGTTATTATGACATGACTATGCAGTTCATTTTACGGTGAGCGAAAAGGACGAAGCTATAGCAGTTACATAACTCTGTCTTTTTCTCTCAGCGTAAAATGAATTGCACAGATACGTCATAATAACCCCACAGAGCTATATAACTGCCATAGCTCTGGGGGGTTATTATGACGTAGCTATGCAGTTCATTTTACGGCGAGCGTAAAGGACAGAGCTAAAGCAGTTATACAGGGTGTATACGGAGGGGTGGATCAAACGAAGGTCAAAGGTAGGGGACCTCAAGGGGCATCTGAATTACCCCCATGTATGTTCAGCAATTGTTAGTAGTTTCGGAGATATTGATCATTTTAATCGGATTTTTTGTCACTTTTCCTTATGTCCGTGATACGAAAAACCCCTAAATTCATGTATTTATACTTTTTTTTTCCAGTGTTTTCTTACATGATTAGAATCACTGTGAAATAAGGAAGTTTTTAATGCTTGCCATTTTTTGTTCATTACAACTTTTTGAGTAATCGCACAGAGTTACTTTCTCCATACTAAGGAAACCCCGAGTTTGATTTTCACCAAGTATGGAAAAACAAACTTTGTGTGTTTACTCAAAAAGTTGTAATGAAAAAAAATATGTTATGTAGCTTTAGAAACTTCCTTATTTCACAGTGATTCTAATCATGCAAGAAAACACTGAAAAAAAAAGGTATAAATACATGAATTTAGGGGTTTTTCGTATCACGGACATAAGGAAAAGTGACAAAAAATCCGATTAAAATGATCAATATCTCCGAAACTAATAACAATTGCTGAACATACATGGGGGTGATTCAGATGCCCCTTGAGGTCCCCTACCTTTGACCTTCGTTTGATCCACCCCTCCGTATACACCCTGTATAGCTCTGTCCCTTACACTCACCGTAAAATGAACTGCATAGTTATGTCATAATAACCCCCCTGTACATACTAGAGTAGCGAGCAATAATATCAAGTAACTTTTCAATAATAATATGCCTATTCAACTGAAAATAGTACCTGTAAGGGTAACACAGAGGGTCCGTAAGAGGATTTGCCCGGGGTTGTGGAAATTTGCACTAACGTGCTTCTGCACGCGGAGCCAAAGGATGTCCAACGGCGCGTACATTTGCAAGCAATACGTGAAGAACACCGCTACTGCGACAAGGATTTTCGCGACCATCGCTAAGCTGCAAAGAAAAGAAAGATTTGTCAGCGGACCAATACACAAGTAGTTTCGGAACCATCCACGTATTGAACCTCTTGTTGGATTAAAGCTGCATACGCACAGAAAGCGGAGGCGGAGCGTTGCGGCGTGTTCCCATATTAAAAATCAATTCCCAAAGTAGCTAAAGCATTTTTAATATGGGAATGCACCGAAACGCGCCATTTCCCCCTCAGTGCGTTTGCGGTTTCAACTTAAGTTTAAAACTATTAGTCAGACGTACGTCGGGAATTGAGATTCGTACGAGTATTAAGACTGCACCGGACGCCGAGCGTCCAGTGGCGCCCTCATTACTACTATTATGTTTTCAAACTAACTAAAGAAATCAGACGATACGTTTTTGTAGTAAATAGAAACTTTTGCTTCTTATACTATACAGGTTTATTGGGATGCTTCACAAGTAAACAGAAAGGTTACATTTCGTTGACGAGTGCGTGTGCGATCCGAAGCTGCGACACTTAATACGGATCAGCCTAGACGGGGTCCCGGGGGGAGGGGGGGGTAAACAGACGTGAATCCGGAGGCGAATCCTTTTCACGGATCTATCTTAGGGTGTGTTTCCACTAAAGCGGCGCAGATTATTGTACCTATAGCAAAATTGTAATTGGGTGAAACCGTATTGCTATGTCAGAGGCAATATGGCTTTGCCGAGTACAATAGTGACCCAGATTGGTCGTTTTTGTTCCACACTCCATGTTGAATAAATACTTGGCGTACCCAAAATCTTGGCTTATACATACTTGACTATAGAAAAATGAGTAGGAGTTAACCCGTAACACGTGTGGCTACATACATAATAAACTCACGCCTTCATTCCCAGAGCGGGGTAGGCAGAGCTACAGAATTACCAACAACTCTAAAAACTTGTTCATTCTCTAACCACATTTTGCACAATCAGGCTTATACGTTACGTTAGCCTTATACGTTCGACCCATCGTGCTGCTAAATTGATTGTTTTGTTCGCACTGACGGGACTACTTAATCTCGCTGCTTGGTTTCACTCGACAGTCCGCACGACCGGCGTTGTTTACAGAATCACTACCCAGCTCGTGATCGTAAGGCACCGAATTCGAACCCCCCCGCGGTCACAATGTACCAATTACTTTTTCTAACTTATGTAGGTACATTACTCGGTGCTCTTACGGTGCAGGAAAAACTTTGTGAGGAAACCTGCATATCCGAAGTGTATCCGAAAGGGCCCATTTGTAAGATAAGATAAGTTAAGCCGTGAAGACGATGTAAATCTTGCAACATTTTAATCAATTATTAATTGTTAACGAATAACTAACGCAAGCAACGGCAACGGCTTGCGTCCCTCAGAGCGGAAAGTAAAAGCCCTCGAAACGCCGTTTTTTTTGTCGTAAAGAACAATGTACTTTTGTTTCATGGGGGTTCTAGATGAGGCACTTATTTTCAAAATACTACTAAAACAAACTATTTACAAAATCATTGTACAGCAATGAGATGGCATGGTGGTTATGTTAATGTTTAGACTGACGAAGGACAAAACCAAGATTTTTGCAGCTTTGGAGTATAAATTATACATACTTGTAATTATGTTTGTTAAAGGCAAGTCAAGTGTCAAATAAAGCGTTGCGTAGGTTCAAAAGTAGACGATTAGCGACTGATCGCTGTGGAAACGCTGCAAAAAGTCGTCGTGTGTAACCGTTCTTTGTTTTGTAATTTATAACAGCGTATGTCACAACTCACGAGTTTCGTCCCGGCTTAGCAAAGTCTCAGTTTACTTGTAAATCATCTGGGGTATAAAGCCCTTATGTACCTTTGTACTGTCACATCGTATTTGCGCAGGTGTCTTGGAATACTCTCATCGCAATTTACTCTGTTGACGGCTGATGATTTGCGATTTAAATTGAACTGTTTATATTTAATACTAGCTGTTGCGCGCGACTCCGTCCACGCAGAAAAATAAGACAGCCTATGTAGCTTGTGAATGTAGCTTTCTAATGGTAAAAGATTTTTTTAAGTCGGCACAGTAGTTTTTGAGTTTATTCATTACTATTATAAAAAGGAAATATTTGCCTAGTATGAGTCTTAAACCTTGGTAATAAAGATTAATGTAAAATTTATAAATAACTTTCTAATGTAGTTGTATTACACCATCATCATAATTAAGTATAATTTTCATAATTATTTTCTATTACTTACTACCAATTAGTTCTGGAGAAAACTCAGAGTTTTGACACTTTTTCCTGCTCAACTACGCGTGAATACATTTATTTCTTATCGTATGTTAGATTCATTGTTTTATATAATGCTAGGTTAAGTTTTAAAATTATATATTTAAAAAACGACTAACTGTTGAGTTTCTTGCGGCGCTTCTTCTCAGCAGTGGTCTCTTGCGAAGCGCTGGTAGATTTTTGACGTGTAAAAGTGCCCGTGCGGCCTACTTACTGAATAAACATCTTTTATCTTTTTTTTTATCTTTTTTTTAACGTCATATCAAGTCGATGTCACATGGATGACACGAATTGTGCTGTTAATTGCGTTTCAAGTAGCAAATAATTAGGAATCTTAATGTCTTGGGGTTAAGTTCATTTTCTCAAATGGTTAGACCTTTTTGGGTATCTACCCCATCCAATTTTGTTGGAATTTTGTCCCCTTAGATACGGCTGAAATTTTCACCATTTAAATCTTTTTGGTTATTTATGCAGTTACATCTTCTTGAATTTTTATCCAAGCAGATAGTTAAAACATATTGTTACAGGACATTTTTCTGACATTTTCGCGCTGTACGTATTTTTTTGTGTATTGTGAATTAGGCTTTTTTTTACGTGTTTTATTTCGTATGAAATTCATTTAAATTTTAATTATTTTTAAATTTAATTAATACACTATGTTACAAGGGTTTTAGATACAAATAATATGGTCAAATTTCTTACTAAATGTTTTAAATGACAGTGTGAACTCAACTCTTCTCATGTGCTGCGAGTTCAAGTGTTTCAATTACGCAGAGTTTTGTGAAGATAACAATTTTTAAGTAATTAAGATACTATGTACCTATAATGTAGCTTAGAAGTGTCCAATATTCCTGACAGAATTTTGTTTGGTTTGCATTTGACGTCCCTAATTACTCCGTAAAATTAAATGTATAAAAACCAACCGTTTTCATAAATTTCTCCGTATAAAACGCCAATTTCATAGGTCCTATGGACCTATAGGTGCCACATTCTATTTTTTTTCGTTTGTTTTCTTCAATCGCCCAAAGGTTAGCTGGACGAGATCCCTTAAAGGGATAAGTTCGCCTTTGTACATTCCAATTCTGTAAATATTGTGTTTGATTTTCTGTTTTTTGTACAATAAAGTGTTTACATACATACATACATATGATCACCGCGCTTTGTCCGTCAATTGTGGACTGATTTAGAAAATATTTTTTTGTTTGGTAGTGTAACTTGCGAGGTGGTCCCATTGTCACCAAATCGGTATCTGATGAGGCGATCCGTGAGGAATTGAGGGAACTCCTCAAATATTATAGGCTTATATCGTTACTACTGTAGAAAAAACTCGTTACCGGTATTTAGAGATGTATGAGTTTGAATTTAATTCTCTTCACGTTTAATTTTATAATCGTACGTCACGAAATATGAGATTCGAGGTTTTTTCAAAGTAATGACGATATGTACATAGCGATTTTAGTATTTTTAGTAATATAATTCCAGTCCAGCATTTGCATCCAGAAAGTATCATTTGGCAAAGTGGAACTGATGGCGAAGACCACCTGGTATAGTCACGAGATTTAATTTGGTACCCACCTTAGGTCCAAAGTCAACCTGACATTCTAAGTACAACAACAAGGTTGAGTTTCCTACAAGTTACAAATAACTTGACATCTGTAATGCAAATGATATTGACGACTTCAAGCATATTTTTCTTGAAATGAGTCCCAAATTAACACTCATGACCGTACCTATTTCGAGGTGGCGATAAGATATTTCGATTAAGATAGTTGAGCGACTACGACCAAGCACGTTGAAATAATTGAAATATAACTACTTATGACTTTCCTGCGGCGGACTTGAAATGTCCTAAAGTTTTTTATGAATTGAGAAGTGGGATCTTCTTTTTTTTTATGACATAGAGAAGACAAACGAGCACACAGGCCACCTGATGGTAAGTGGAAACTGTGACCCATAGACATTTGCATTCACAATGCATTCCTAAGACTGCAATTGCGTTGCCAACCCTGAGGACTAAGATGGAATGCCTCTATGCTAGTCATTTCACCGGCTGTCTTATCCCTAAACCGGAACACACTGGATAAGATGGTGGTAGCGATCCGAAAGGACCCTGCACAAGGTCCTACCACCCCCAAAAAATTGTAGCGTTTGTCGCCCCCAAAATTAAGTCGGATTTTGACACGATTTTTGAATACGTTGTAGTTTTGTTTGTTTCAGTTTTTATTTTTTATTTGGTGCTTTCCAATAAAAAAACGTACCTAAAAATCTAGTTTTTATAATATCTACCAGATATTTTGTATAGTAATTTTTAGCTTCACAATCTTGTGAAAAATTGGATAATTGTGCAGTTTCAATTTAAAAATATTAAAAGATATTGTCTGGCCTTCCAACCATAAAAAAAATAAAAACCTAGAAAAATGGTCTTATTGTTATCAAGCATTATCTTTGATTAACTTTTGATTTGTCTGGATTGTTGCTTTTGATTGAATCACAGCATCAAAGGAATCAATTTGCGGACCAATCCAGTGAACATTTGCCGAGTAAGGTACAACAACCTGTGAAACTAGTCGCTTGTGCTCTTAAAAGGGCTCGGTATTGTGTCAAAAAGCTTTTGTATCGTTTATTTTCAATGTTTTTTGTTCCACAAATGTAATTAAGTCTTAATTCTGGGACCCTAGTGAAAAAGGTTATAAGTCTTCTGATTATCAAGTGAAAAAGGGTGTAAGTCTACTATACTCCGTCTATGGGTGTGGACCAAAAAGTTGGACACTCAATCAATTAAATATTCTATGATTTTTTTTGTCTTCATCGTTTGTATGGTTACTGCACTTAACTGTAGTCCAATTTTATTGGTCCTCACTCTTATGTATCCACCCTTTTATCACGAGTTAAGTCAACTTCTATCCTTTTTTACTAGGGCTCCAGGATTATAGCTTAAAACTCAGGGTAAACCCGGACCTAACTCATCTATTTAAGAGCTACGAGGTTACAGACAGACACATATAAAACGTGTTAAAAATACCCCGTAAAAGCTTTTATTTACCTTGCAATGTATGTATGACATACATACTACATACATTGTATGTATGTAAGAGTCAAATCTTGCAAGTAAAATTTGACCCACTTCCCGGTTTCCGATGAAGCTGAAAATTTGCATACCTACGCCTTTAGTTGTGATGACAATACAATAATTATACTACCATGGAGCTGGTCTGATGATGGAGACTTAGGGTGGCCATTGGAACTCCTAAATTACACATGATAAACCCGTCGTGTTAAGGCTCGTTAGGATTGTCTTGACAAGTAGATAACGAGTGTGCAAAAAAAAGTACAGTCGGCAATAAAAGGTCGTGCCAAAAATGAAGTTTTTGACAGAAACTTATTATGATGTCAATCGAAAGAATCGACAAACAATAATAAGTCCTCTTAAAAGTATTTCTCTCTCTCTTTCTCTTGCCTATACACACACAATACCACTATACATGCAATTACACGCTCTCGCTAATTCAACTGTAACATAGTATCTTAAAAGGAAGGGACGTGGCAGTGGCCTTTTAAAGCTACGCCTTACAATAAATTTACATAAATGCAATATTAATGAAAGTGCCGCGTCCTCCACTTTAGCTCTGACCCTTTTCTTCAACCTGTCGATAATTGACCTATCTATAAAATACGTCGCAAATTTAACCCTTTTCCAACTGTTCAGCAAACTTGACGTTTCTCCGTATAGAAATGGCATACGCTAGAATGATCCTTATATTATTACTGGTTGATAAAAAAAAATCGTTTCACCGTTTATGTGTAGATCGTATTTACCTACGTAGTAGTAAATTCTCCTATAAATGTGAAAATTAAATGTAAAGCGTTTAACCTGTTAGGGCTACCGGTTTTTAAATATTTAGGGTTACCGGTGAACTTACGATTATAATATAAGAAGAGCGTTCACTATACAGAAAAGGGCAATATGAACACAGGTGCGTATCCCTTAATGGGTTTCGTGTAAGGATCACTTTGACAGCCTTCAGATACTTACAGTACCTAGTTTGTATATTTTCATTCTGGTCGCTGATTTAGTGAAACATTTCGAAAAATATGAAACTGAGGAAAAAAGACAGAAACGACTAGCAACAAGAACAAAAAATGTAATTTATCCCTTTTCCCCAAAACTAAGACTGGTAAATTACTGTCCACGTTTCCAAGTAGTAAAGGCTTTTAATAATCTGCCTATGGAGCTTAAGGCCATCACTAATCCAAACGAGTTCAAAAACAGAGTAAGACATTTTTTGCTGTCAAAGCGCTACTATGGTATTTGTGAATTGTTCAATTAGTTTTAATTGGTAAGTAATTAATTTATTATACCTGACATTATTAATACTGCAATGTTATACTTAAGTATCTTAGGTTAATTTTAATATACATATGTGCAGGCTTGTAAGAGTCGTTTACAAACACAATGTATATTGTTTCTGAAATAAACTTGAATTGAATTGAATTGACTTATAAGGGTAACCCTTTCGTACACCTAAGTCGAATGAAAGGGTTATCAACTAAATGAGGTACGCTATTGGGTAGTTTAATGTAATAAAAAGAATTTCAAAGCATTTTGTCTGGGAAGGGGTTGTCAACCTGCCGCCCAACCTGGCAGCGCAGTGATAAATTTCTGTGTCCTGGGAACAGTGCGTTCCATGAATAGTCAAAACGCGAGAGCCTACGTAAAACCCGCATTGCTCCTGACACGCGTTCGGTGTGCCGAACCCTTAATAGCTGCGGAAAGCTCTAAATATTTGCTACATACATATACACGGTGTTTTTTTTGGTGATCAGGAACCAATTTTTCTAATTCAGTTATCAATGGCGATAACGTTTATGTCACAGTTACATGAAACAAAACTAATTTTTCTATGTAAAAATATATTTTGAAACGAACTTTTAATTGAAATGAATTGTCACCCTACTAATTGTTTAGTCTATGAGCTAACAACACTTAACTGATAAGTTCATTGGCGTAATATCTGTCAAAGGGTATAACCGTGTTTGTATGGGGGACCGGCCCCAGACGCCAAATTGATTGTCGTTTTGCTGATTTATTTCCCCAAGCATAAGATGCTATTCCACCAAATATTGAGCCTAAAATGTCACAGGTTTTGGAGAAAATAAAAAAAAATGAAAATCGGTTTTTATTTATTTTTGTCTAAAGTACTGAACCGATTTTTTTGTAACTTAAGTATATTATGCTAGTAATTTAGATGTATTATTTAAAAAAAAATGAAGTTCCAAATGCATTTGTAAATAGTAAAATTTTTACTTTTAAGTTTTCTTTATTTTATTTTTTATTGTTCCGAGTTAGGGACACCCACCAATTTTGGATATTTTATGTAAAAACTAATATTCTATAACATATATTTTTTTCAAAAACATTCACTTGGCTCAACAGGGTAAGAATACCATGTGCATGTAAATTGATACGACAACAGAGAATTCCATATTATTATTATTATTATTGTTATATTATCGACCGCCGCTGTGTAGGTAAGTACGAATTTGAATTTAGAACGTGACCAATTCGTTCTTTGAATACAAAACGGACACATTTCAAAATGAATCAGTGTTGCATTTTAAAATTAGAAGCTATTCCTATAAGATTTCTAATGCAAGAGCAAATTATTTTGGAATGTGTCCGTTTTGTATTCAATGAGCGAATTGTTTAATAGGATGGATTACGTTATTATTGGCTGTATAAACTGTATGTTTTTGAAAACAAAAATATGATAAGAAATATTAGTTCTTTATCGTATGTTTTTTTCAAAAACATTCACTTATATTTTTGTAACCGTTCACAGATATTGTTATACACGTACATGTGTAAGGATCTTGGCAACTTTAAAAATAATTTTCTTATAATCTCCTTTTTTCTCATTGCAAGATCAATATTAATGCAACTCATATTGAAAAATAATGGTTCCCGCCTTATTTTTAAATTTCGTGGTACTCTACAACCAAGCTGCATACAGCTTATACTGCCAATAATAACGTAATCCATCCTCTTTAACAATTGGTCACGTTCTAAATTCAAATTCGTACTTACCTACACAGCGGCGGTCGATATGGAATTCTCGGTTGTCGTATCAATTTACATGCACATGGTATTCTTACCCTGTTGAGCCAAGTGATTGTTTTCAAAAAAAATATATGTTATAGAATATTAGTTTTTACATAAAATATCCAAAATTGGTGGGTGTCCCTAACTCGGAACAATAAAAAAATAAATAAAGAAAACTTAAAAGTAAAAATTTTACTATTTACAAATGCATTTGGAACTTCATTTTTTTTTAAATAATACATCTAAATTACTAGCATAATATACTTAAGTTACAAAAAAATCGGTTCAGTACTTTAGACAAAAATAAATAAAAACCGATTTTCATTTTTTTTTATTTTCTCCAAAACCTGTGACATTTTAGGCTCAATATTTGGTGGAATAGCATCTTATGCTTGGGGAAATAAATCAGCAAAACGACAATCAATTTGGCGTCTGGGGCCGATCCCCCATACAAACACGGTTATACCCTTTCCCGCCAAAGCGATGGCACTTGACGTATCTACTTCACTTCAATAATTAATGTAGGATGTCCATGTATCCAGTGGTGATTGGTTTTAACAATATCATTAACTTCAATAAATTAAACAGTGAGTTAATTGTTTGAGACATCAACCATTAAATTCCATTTTTGTTGCTTATTAATAATTTTCAACTCCTGATCATCGATAAAAAATCACCGTGTATATTAAATCCGATATACTTCTTCATAGGCAATACAAATTAACGTGAATTTATCTAGGAATACTATTATAGTACTATTTATCTAGGGATACTTTGTCAATACCTAAGCCCCCGACCCACCTCGCCCATTCTTTATTCGCCACGAATGGCCAGAGAAAGTGGCCAATTTATTTCACCGCTTAAGCCCACCCGAGATATTTCAAGTTAATGTTATGATTATGACTTATATGTAGGTATCTACTAGACGTCTGACTTTAACAACAATTTAGCAGACGTTTGATGTGAAATAACTTATACATGGTGGTCAAATAACGGGCGAGTTGCGAGCTGTTTTTTCCTGGTAGCAGGGCGCGGGATAGTATTTTTTTAAAAAGGTGTACTTATCATCAATGTCGAGTTTCACACGGTTTGGGATATCATAACCCACGCGAGAATACATAAGTACTAAACTTGTACGCAAAGTTTTTTATTTTTTATTTTTTTTAATATTATTTAATTTTAAATTAAAAATATATAAAGATAAAAGCATTTTTTTTAAATCCCACTACCACCACCGCGACGTTATTGAAAAAGGATAAAAATTGGTTTGCACAAACAAATGTTTACTGCGGCGCCCTCTGGTGAGTTATCACCATAACAAGTATCTAAGAACGTGCACCAATCAAACCCGAACCCATCACTGAAAACCGCATCAAAATCGGACTAGCAATTTTGGAGATAAATGGCAACATTGGTTTGCACAAACAAACATCCTCTCACCCCAAATGCATATGCATATACCGTCTCCGTACCGTCGTGGGTTTTGCTGGAAAGGTCTTACCATGTCGCTTGTTAACCCCCGACATAAAAAGAGGATGTCATAAGTACATCTGTATACCTACTTATTATCGGGCCAATGTTTTTATATCAAACGTTATATAAACTGTAAGGTTTATATTTTTAAACACTTCACTCGTATCAATTCGTCTGTATATTATAAACCCCAATAAAAAGTATGCATGTAATTTACATACATACATACATTATTTTCAACAAGACATTATTTTTAAATAGTTTTAACTGTTCCCTGAATTAAAATTAATTTAGTGAGCGAAATAATTACACGAAACAACTAAACCAATCTCATTCAAAAGTCGTGAGCACGAAGTACATCAAGTTTTGATTTCGTTCTCGTTCCTTCAAGAGCGTAGGCAAATTCTTAAGCACCGGTTACACGCTACATTTTGAATGCTGGTGTGTGTTATTCTCTCAAAAACAACGGACGGGCGGACGAACGAGCGAAATCGCAGCGGCGAGTTTAAGTAGTCCCGTCATAGCGAACAAAACACATGTCATTTTAGCGCGTGCATTTTCTATTAAGCAGCCTTATAGGTTCGATCCATCGTTAGAAACACTAGAAACCATGCTGCTAAATTGCACTCGCTAAAATATGTTTTGTTAGCTCTGACGGGACTACTTAAACTCGCTGTTGCAATTTCGCTCGTTCGTCCGCCCGTCCGTTGTTTTTAAGAGAATTACACCCCAGCGCAGTGAAACCGGCATGGTCAAAATGGAAAAAATAAACCGAGAGTTCACAAAACAGTTATTTGAGAAACAAAAGAGCAAAGTCGGTGTTTGTTGCGAGTGTTGATTTTGACTCCCGAGTTTTTGAAGTAAATAGACGTTCTAGATTTGTTTACAGTGTTTTAGTTAAGTAATTTTAGTGTGTTAGTAAAATGGTAATGGTAATGGTGGTGGTGTGCAAAATGTAGTTACAGAATTATCAATAAGTTTTTATAGTTGTTGGAAATTCTGTAGCTCTGCCTACCCCACTCTGGGAATAAAGGCGTGAGTTTATGTATGTGTAGTGTAACTATGTATGTAGTAAAATGGTGGAACATTATGGGTTATTCCCACCTGTTACCACCAATTTGTTACCACTGGTAACAGCTGGGATTTTTTTTCCCGCCATCACCACTAAAAAGTACTCGGTGGTAACAAGTGGGAATATTTTTCCCACACATATTTTACCGTAAAGAAAAAAATGTATTTGGGTTAAGACTTTTTTTATGATTGCAAACTGTTTTTTTTTATGTGCCAAATAAATTATTTTTAATTTTTTCAATATATATTTTTTTGGTAGTCGCAAGTCTTACCAAAGCTTAACCTACATAATTAATGTATAAGTAATCCTGAAAAACCTAACGTTTTCAGCAGATCAAAGCGTTTGATGAAATAAAATTCTATGAATGGATGAATTGAAATCCGATTAAATTATGGGTTACCATTCACGTCATGCTGCCGACACGTGACGTATTATAGGCCTGAATAAACATTGAATTGGTTTATGAACCTCATTTAGTGTGTTCAAATGTTGAGGCGTAGCTTGGATAACGTCAATACATATAATTAAAACTGTGCGAACAAAGAACAGGGTAGTGATTCTGTAAACAACGCCGGTCGTGCGGACTGTCGAGTGATACCAAGCGGCGAGATTAAGTAGTCCCGTCAGTGCGAACAAAACACATTGTAGCGCGTGCATTTTCAATTTAGCAGCACGATAGGTCGAACGTATAAGGCTGCTTAATTGAAAATGCACGCGCTACAATGTGTTTTGTTCGCACTGACGGGACTACTTAATCTCGCCGCTTGGTATCACTCGACAGTCCGCACGACCGGCGTTGTTTACAGAATCACTACCCTGATGTGTAAGCGCTTTTTAACTTGCGTGAACGACTGGGTAGTGATTCTCATAACAACAACGGTCGGACGGACGAACGAGTGAATGTCCAAGCGGCGAGTTCAAGTATGTATATTTATTTACTAAAATACTCGCTACTTTTACAAGTCCAAACCAGTTTTAAAAGAAAACACATTATGAGGCGCTGGCACCGCATGCAGCCGGGGTATAAGGTAGAAAACGTGTTCACGTTTAAAACTAAATACTAAGTTTAAAAGTAGTGACCGACCGAAACATGTTATTTTGCCGAAACCGAAACCGAAACCGAACCTTTTATATAAAAAAAAAAGTCATTAAAAAGTCGAAAAAATGTTAGTAAGCCCGTTTTTTTCTAAAATTAATATCGCGGAACAAACACAACACGTATTGACACGTCTACACGAGCAAAGCGCACTGATTTAGGTAGTTGGCGGAGTCAGGCGAGCGACGCCATATTGCCAGCCGTGCCGAGCGCGCCCGACTTTAGCCGAGCGCGACCCGAAGGTACGATGTTGTAAGTTTCGGCGCGGCCGAAAGGTTCGGCCGTTTTTGGCCGAAACCGAAATTCGGGCCGAAACTTGATTTTTTGGCCGAAACTGGCCGAATCCGAAACCGAAACCGAAATTTCGGTCGGACACTATTTAAAAGCAATTCTCGTGCTAGTGTTTCAACTTTAAGACTGCACCGAGCAAACGTCGAGCGTCCAGTGGCGCCCTCATTACTTTTATTGTGTTTTTTAAATAACTAAAGAATTTCCTTGCAATCAGACGATACGTTTTTGTAGCGCAAGTAAAAACACGATTTATGGGATACGTAACCAACTTTAATATCAATTACCCTTTGAGTAGTCAGCTTAACGGGAAAAGGTGGCCACTTTTTTCCGTTAAGTTGATAACTCAAAGGTGAATTGTTATTAAACTATGTGATATACCCTATAAGTTGTGTTTTTATTTGTAGTACAAAAACCTTCCAACCAATTTCAAGACAATACTTTAGTTTATTAAGACTGTGTGTGTGTGTGGTTTAGTCTTAAGACTGCGCCGAGCGTACGCCGGATGTACAGTGGCGCCCTCATTACTTTTATTGGGTTTTCTAATTAACTAAAGAATTTCCTTGGACCCAAACAAAATGTGTTTGTAGCGCAAGTATAAACACAATTTATGGGATACGTAACAAACTTTAATAACAATTCACCTTCGAGTTATTAACTTAACGAAAAAAGTGGCCACCTTTTACCGTTAAGCTGACTACTCAAAGGGTAATTGTTATTAAAGTTTGTTACGTATCCCATAAATTGTGTTTATACTTGCGCTACAAACACATTTTGTTTGGGTCCAAGGAAATTCTTTAGTCAATTAGAAAACCCAATAAAAGTAATGAGGGCGCCACTGGACGCTCGTCGTTTGCTCGGCGCAGTCTTAACCGATGGGTGGGTGACGTAAAGCAATCTATATAGGTATCTGTAGCTGTGAAAACGGGTGATAGTCGACTAAGGTCGTAATAGTAAAACCGGTCATGTGCGAAGCCGACTCGCGCACCTACGGTTCCGTATTTTAGATAATATGGTTGGAAAACGCAAACCGAGAAAATAATCATTAAAGTAATACATATTTTTTTTAATTTTGCAATTTATTCCAAAACTGTTATATTGGACCACCTCTTTTTATTTTTCGCGTTATATTTTTTTTAATGGCATAGAGAAGACAAACGAGCACACAGGCCACCTGATGGTAAGTGGAAACTGTGACCCATAGACATTTCGCATTCACAAGACTGCAATGCAATCCCAAGACTGCAAATGCGTTGCCAACCCTGAGGACTAAGATGGAATGCCTCTATGCTAGTCATTTCACCGGCTGTCTTATCCCCGAACCGGAACAAAAGAATGTGAACACTGCTGTTTCGCGTTATATAAAAATAATTATCAGTCAGGATTTTTTTACATTTCTTTGTCTATAAACTTTTGTGATAAGAGGGTGGAGAAGAGGAGGAGACGGTCGTTTTTGTACATATTCAGACGGCAGTTTTTGGCTTAAAATTCAAATGAACGTCACGGTCCAATTTGCAGATTGAGCCCTTTCATATGACACCCCGTTTGCTATAATCAAATAACCATGACAATCAGATCATGGTGTGAGCATTCACACTATCGCCCTTGCCCCCTTAGTAGTTTGTAGAACGGCGTACAAGATGGACGTGGATTGTGTTGCTGCTTTATTATTTAAAAAAATGGAGGGAGAGAAGATGATGATGTAGATACATTAACTATATAATACAATTAAATTTTTAATTAATTGTCCACCGGGGAATCAATGATCGGCGATAGTGTGGCCAGCTCAACGCACAACGCGGTGATTCCCTTTTATGCATGCCCGAAAAACCGACAAATCACAGGTGGCAGGCGATCATCGGCGATCATGCCGATCATAGACGATGATCGGCGAATACAGCCGAGTATGCCCCCTACACTATCGTGCTCGCCCGTAAGGCTGCGTTAACACCAGAGATGTGCGAAGTAGCTGAGCGGCGCGAGGCTGTGTAACAAGTAGGTGTAACGGTGTGAACGTTTCCACCAAAGATGTGCGAGGTAGCTGAACGGTGCGAGGATGCGTAGCGAGGATGTGTAAAGGGCTCTTTATTAAAAAGCCGGTGGGGTGCGGTGATGCGTGAGCCTTGCAACACATCCCTCACAACACATTCCTCGCACACTCCCTTCTTTTGTTTTGTATGTACGCTGAGCTGTTTCGACCAGAGCTAAGTTAAGCGAGGATAGGTAATTCAAGTGTTTCTATTAGTTCATGAGTCATGAACTGACATGAATCATGACAAACACATCCCTCGCAACGCTTGCTCGCACATCTCTGGTGGAAACGCAGCCTAATCTTTTGTATTCGCCGATAGTGTTAAGGGCGCATAAAATATCCATTAAGTATTTATTATTTACATTATTATTATTTGTTTATGAAAATAACTATCCGTCAGGGCATATAAATGTTAACCGCTTGGTTCGAGTACTACAGACTGTTGGTCGAAAGTGTCGAAACCTGCACACCGAGGGTTACTAGGAAAATGGTGTTAAGAGGAACCCATAATTTCATAGCAATTTTTTACCTCAAAGAACATTTTCAAGGTAAATTGGAGCATTTTTTACAACTTTACCTCATAATCATAAATTCCTTGTAGCGATTCACAGAATTTTACCTCGGTCGAACAAAATCTCAATAGCTTTTTTGATACTTGAGCAATTTTTCGCATGGCTGTGTGCATTAATAATATTCAATTTGTAGTATTTTCAACAAATGAATATTGTATATTTTTGTGACCAAGGTCTATTCAAATTCGAAATAAAAAATACTCATTAAAGTGTTTGCGAGAATTCTCAGACAAAAAGATATTAAAGACGAACAAAGACTACTGTGTAGTACCTATTGTTACAAATATCGTCCCTTTACTTCCTCGACCTCGTATCTGATCGAATAGATAGAAAAACAGTCTTTATTCATTAGGCAACATGAGTGCTTTTCCTATCGAACTATTCGATCAGATACGATGTTTAGAAAGTAAAGAGTCGATATTTGGCACATATTTGCTTATAAATTTAATAATATCTGGGAACAGTCTAACAAAAAATTTACTTAGTCCTAAATTAAGCTCTTGTTTTGTATTAGGAGGTACAGTCGAGTTCATAAGTATGTGTACACTTTAGTACCTTGTCTATTTAACGTCATGTTTAAAGTATCATATGAAATTAACACAGCGATTAAAGGGACAAGGTACTAAAGTGTAAACATATTTATGAATTCGACTGTACTAGACCATGATAAATATTCTTATAAAGAGAAATAAATACTAAGTAGATTACATAGAAAATATCTGGAACTCCAGAACCAATACTACCGCTGACACACAATGTTGCCCATACGGGAATCGAACCTGGCACCGCTAGCATCGCAAGCGGGCTACCCGCAAGTGACAACTATAATAATATGACAAACTAGTATATTACTCACTAAATACCTTTTAGTAATTTTTATTAGATTATCAAATCCTACGTAGATTTGCAAAAAATTATAACATTAGTAAGAGCGTCGGTGGTCTAGTGGCTTAGGGAGTCGACTTTATGATTAGTCATGATCAGTGGGGTTATTATGACATGGCTATACAGTTCATTTTACGGTGAGCATAGAAGACAGAGCTATAGCTGCTATATCGCTCTGTCCTTTTCTCTCAGCGTAAACTGAGCTGCATAGCTATGTCATAATAACCCCACTGAACTTCATATCATAAGGTACAGAGCTGGAACCCCCGCTGCAAACCATCCACCAATATGTACATTACTCGATGCCCTTAAGTATACGTAAAACGTCGTGAGGGAACCCACGCATTTAAACGGCTGAGTGTATATACAAAAGATTTTAACGTATCGAAGTGTATCCGAAAGTACCCAACAGTAAGATAAGGGGTTTGATTCTCTTCAAAACGCTGTCGGTCGAACGAACGAGTGAATCTCGCAGCGGCGCGATTTTAAGTAAACCCGCCAGAGCGAACAAAACACGTTTAAGCGCGTGCATTTTCAATTTGGCAGCATGACTTCTAACTTATAAGGCTGCCTAATTTAGAATGCACGCGCTAAAATGTGTTTGATTCATTCAGTCGTTCGTTCGTCCGACCGCGTTTTTGAGAGAATCATACCCAAGATGAGCTAAGAAAAGATGATACTTGCACATATCAAAATATTAACCGGTAAGCGCGAGTTTTCCCGTCAGAGCATGATTAATATTTAACTGCGTGTATTTTCAATTTGGTAGGTTTCTTCAACAAAGCAGCTTGGTTAAGGCACGTATCATAACATGACTACGAGCGCGCGGGACTACTTTAGTTTGCTGGAAAGAAAGTTGTTTTTTAAGAGAATAATATAATAACCGGATGAATTAGGACTGCACCGAGCAAACGTCGAGAGTCCAGTGGCGCCCTCATTACTATTATTGTGTTTTCTAATTAATTAAATAATTTCCTTGCAATCAGACGATTCCTTTTTGTAGCGCAAGTAAAAACACAATTTATGGGATACGTAACAAACTTAAATAACAATTACCCTTTGAGTAGTTAGTTTAACGGGAATTGGTGGCAACTTTTTTCCGTTACGTTGATAACTCGAAGGTGAATTGTTATTAAACTATGTGATATACCGTATAAGTTGTGTTTTCATTAGTAGTACAAAAACATTTCGACCAATTTCAAGAAAATACTTTAGTTTATTAGAAAACACAATAATAGTAATGACGGCGCCACTGTACATCCGGCGTACGCTCGGCGCAGTCTTAAATTACGGTTTATACATTTCCATCAACAGTTAACAGATAAAATCCTTACAAATTCTATTAAAAAGCACACCAAGAAAATGATTAAAGCGCCGGAAATAGGGCTGTCATCCCCAAACTTGTAACGTCTGACATTTAGGTTTTGTCAAGAGTTAACACTGAATGAGAATGTAATATTAAAAACATTTTAACGATGTTATTACTATACATCGGTATCAACGTTCAAATTTCATGGCACTCGGTAAGGGTACTAAAGGGTGTTTAGAGTTTCGCCTCCTAGTGTGGGTGGATGGTAGAAAACCGCGAGGACCTAAAAACCCGAACGGAATACTACCAACTACCACGGCACACCCCGGGCAACATTGCTGGTAGACTGGTCGCAGTTTCACTGTGCCCTCTTTACCAGCAATGGCTGAGAAATCTCTCGGCTCCATCGGGTTTGTAGGCGGCCCGATGGACTATCCAGCCTACCTGCGGTAGTCCTCCGCAGTTGAGCGCCGTGAGCGAGGATGCAGGAGTCCTGGGGGGTTGAGTCGAACGGAGTCGGGATAGTACTACCGGGAGACAACACGCCCCCTTTGGTCCGAATTTCTGGCAAAACGGTAGCCTTGTATGCTAGCCACTGCAAGGTAACGGACACGCGTCCGTACGGTCGAGGTGGGTACGGTTTCGCAGGCGAGATGTGTGGGGGCTCTCTGGGAGGGCGGGGTGTCGGCCATGCTGACGGGGCAAAGGCATGTGGAACACCTGGGGGGATCCGGATCGATCCACCCAGCCACATTGTCTGCAGCTCCCGATGTCGCGCATTGATACCCAACTCTGCACATCTATATCTCACAAGTAATCCTGGTGTCATTTTAAGACATCCCCGGTGCGGGCTCCGTGGAGGGTGGGAAACTTGTGAGATGAAATTAAAATCAACGGAATATGGAAAATCCAAGATCCGAAAACCCGAAAGTGCCGGAGGGGAAACCCAAAGGCGCTCAACAAGAGAGCGGTGCTCCGTTAGGCGTGCCAGTCTCTCCAAATCCAACAGGTGCGGGTAGTAGTGGCCAAGGGCCACACCACACACAAACACCACACAGGGGTGGCGGTAGGGCGCAAGCCCCGCCAGCTACTCACACACACCAAACACAGCGGAAGGTAAGTGGCGCGAAAGTGACGCTACCTTCCTTCACACGTGGCTTCGAGGCATCGTCTTCGACCTCGAAGACCACAAGCACACACCCACGCGGGGGCGGTGCTAAGGCACCGCCACACACACACACGAAGTCTGCGAGGGGCAGAAAGTCTGCTGGGAAACCGGCGGGCTCAAAACCCCGAGCGTGGACTCAACACACCCAGCCCAGGCCACTACGCAAAGCCAGCCCGGAGATCGTCCCGCCTGCACCTGCGGAGAAATCCGCAGACGCGGGGCAGACACCGGCGCTGCTACCCACGCCCTCTGTAGCTTCCCAGCTGGATGCCAGCTGGAATTTTCCCGTGTTGTCCACGTGGGGAAGAAGGGAGAAAACCGCTGAGCGGGATGCCCCAGTACCCAGTGCGACCAACCTCGGGAAAAAGAAGCACAAAAACCAGAAGCAGCGCCGCAAGTACCGTAGGCTACTGGCGGAACAAGCTGCTGCTCCGGTGCCTGACCAACAACCAGGTGCTCCCGGAACGGAGTCGGTGCGAGGCGTTGCTGGTGACCCTTGTCACCCGTCAACAAGCCGTGCCGCTCCCAAAGGGAAAGGAGCTGGCAACAGGGCCTCGGAGGGGAGCCCCGCGGTGGCTCGAGCCAATGCTAAGAGGGTGCGCCTGGACGAGACTCTGTCTCCGAGAGGCGAACCCAAAAAGCAGAGGATCGAGCCGTCGCCGGGAACCCCACGAGTAGCGTACGCGGACGCAGCGAAAGCGGACTTGATGGTTGCTGTCACATCAGCAGCCACGGGTCACCTCTCGGCTGAACTCGCTGACGAGGCCCTAAACCTCATCCAAGCCCGCGTGATGAGGGAAGCGGTCCAAAACCTGCAGAGCAGGGGCGGACCACAGTTTCAGGGAAAGCCGTTACACGTGAACGGCACCCTGAGGCTGTGGTGCGGGGACCAAGCAGCGGTATCCTGGCTCAAACAGTGCGTGGCTACCATCACCCTCTCCTCAGGAGACAAGCTGGTGGTGAAGCGCCAGAGCGAGATACCGCGCAGAGTACGCTGCGGCATTCTGCTCCCAGGTGTTTATGACGACTTCGGCGTAGTAGCGCACTCGCTCCGCTACCAGAACACCTGGGTGCAGATAGACCGGTGGCTTCTGCACAGCGCAGACAGGCAAGGTAGAGAAACCTTCGCCATTGTCAGCATACCGGAGACGGAGGTGCAGGCCATCCTGGACAGAGGGCGCCGGCTCGCATTTTTGTGTGGGTCGGTGTACCTGAAGTTTCAGGGGCCACGGGGGAAGTTCGTGGAGACTCCACCCCCAAGCACCAACGCCACAACATCAGGCTCACAGCCAGGACCAGAGCCGATGGACACGGCCACGGTGACCGGCACGGCCGACGACGCAGTCGTGGTCGCGCCCGGGTCCCAATCCCCGGCGCAAGGCGCCCCCTGCTCCGAGCACGACGAGGAAGAGCTCCTCCGTGACCCGTCGGAGAGCGGGGAGGAGTGCGCAAAGGGGTTGGGCTTGCTGGCCATCGGCGAGGGGGACGGCGGGGAGGGGTCATCGGGGATTCGCACCAATGACGGAACCCCCTTCTCCCGGCTGTAGCATCCTCCAAACAAACCTCCACCACAGCGAAACCGCGACGGCTCAGGTCCGGAAGTGGCTGGAGGCCAACAACACCGCCGTGGTCCTGATCCAGGAGCCGTGGATCAGGAAGGGGGCCATATGCGGGCTCCGAAACATTGGAGGTAAGCTCATAGTGCACACGGGACCGGATAACCCCCGGACCTGCATTTACACCACCAGGAATATACATGCCGAACCCTTAACCAGTTTCTGCTCTAGAGACCTGTGTGCCATCAAGGTGCGAGGGGCGCAAGACTCCAGCCTGCCGGAGGTGGTCCTGGCCTCGATCTACATGCCAGAGGCAGAAGATCCGCCGCCACACGAAATGACGAGGCTGGTGACCTACTGTGAGGAGTACAAGCTGCCGCTAATTGTGGCCACGGACTCCAACGCACACCACCCCCTCTGGGGCATGAAAAACGCCAACAACAGAGGTAAGCTACTTGTAGAATACCTAATGTCAACAAACCTTAACATCCTGAATACAGGCTCTGAACCCACATTCGTAAACAGACGTAGTAGCACAATCATTGACTTGACTTTAGCAACTGAAGAAACCTCACAGCACATCACGGGATGGCACGTTTCAAAGGAACTGTCGTGCTCAGACCATAGATGGATACGTTTCGATATTCAGGTAAATACAATCGCAGAAGCTCCTAGGAGGAACCCACGAAGAACCAACCGCTTGCAATACGCTGAGCGGCTGGAACTTACGTTGCCATCGGCGACTCCACTCCAACTAGAGAGCTGCGAAGCGATAGAAAACCAGGTAACTATCCTCACGGAGGCCATTGTAGCAAGTTATCAGCATGCCTGTCCTCTCTCTAACCCCCCGGCCAGCCGCAACAGCGAAGGTAAATGGTGGGGCCCTGAGCTGGAGAGGCTCAGGAAGAAGATGAGGCGACAACTGAACAGAGCAATGAACACAGGCGCAGACCACGACTGGGATAAGTACAAAACGACTAAGTCTAGGTACAAGAAACGCCTCAGGTACAGGAGTACGAGCTCATGGCGTAACTTCTGCAACAACATAGAAGCATGTTCACAGGCCAATAGGGTAAGGAAGGTTCTCTCCAACCAGACCACGCACACCATGGGTTCCTTACGCAAGCCAGACAACACACTCACCAGCTCGTCAGAGGAGGCAGAACGGGTCCTCGTAGAAACGCACTTCCCTGACTGCGTGATATCACAGTCGACCAGCTGGACGAGCGAAGAAGCCCCCCCTACCACGGTAGACTGGGTACGGGCACACGAGGTAATCAACCCCCATAAAGTTAAATGGGCAATTAACAGCTTTGACTCCTTCAAATCACCAGGTCTGGACGAGGTCTTTCCAGCACTTCTGAAGTGGGGTGGCGAAAGACTAACTCGGACTCTTGCCGAGATCCTAACTGCTTGCCTAGCACACAGGTATGTGCCCAGGCGGTGGAGGGAGGTCAAAGTCATTTTCATACCGAAACCAGGTAAGAGCGACTACTCAGACCCCAGATCCTACAGACCCATCAGCCTAACCTCGTTCTTATTAAAGACCCTGGAAAGGCTATGCGACAGGAATCTGCGGGAGAGCTGCCTGGTCAACACACCAATGCACCCAAACCAACATGCCTACAGCCAAGGTAAATCTACAGACTCAGCCCTACATGCAGTAGTAAGCAAGGTAGAGGAAGCCATCAAGAACAGATCAATGTGCCTAGGCGTCTTCATAGATATTGAGGGGGCCTTCGACAAGACCAACTTCAGCAGCATAACAACCGCGCTAGTCAGGCACGGGGCGAACCCGACCCTGGTTAAATGGATAGGTAATATGCTTAGCAAAAGGGTCATCAGACTCAATGCAAACAACAACCAACTAGCAATGGTGGCAAAGGGCTGTCCCCAGGGCGGCGTTCTCTCCCCGCTACTATGGAACATAGTTGTGAACGAGTTGATCGCCAAACTAAACGACAGTCGCTACTACGCGGTAGGTTACGCGGACGACATAGCGATACTCACAACCGGCAACGTCACCAGCACGGTCTGCGACGTCACCCGCGCAGCTCTAAGTATCGTAGAACGCTGGTGCTCAACCAACAAACTATCTGTCAACCCAAAGAAAACGGAGATGGTATTGTTCACTAACAAACGCAGCCTGGGCAACTACCAACTCCCCAAGTTGTTTGGAACAGAACTCCAGCTATCGAATGAGGTAAAGTATCTAGGAGTCGTACTTGACAGCAAATTGAACTGGAGCAACCACCTGAACAGCAAGATAGACAAAGCAACAATCGCTTTCTGGCAGTGTCGCAGGATGGTAGGTAAAACATGGGGTCTACACCCCAAGATCATCCTATGGCTCTACACGTCAGTGATACGACCAATCATTGCCTATGGTGCGGTAGTCTGGTGGCCACGCACCAGACTGTCCACTGTGGAATCAAAACTACAACGACTCCAGAGACTAGCCGGCATGGCAGCCACCGGATGCATGCGGACTACGCCCACAGCATCCCTGGAAGCCATACTCGACCTCCCGCCACTGCACCTCTTCATCCAGCAGGAGGCGGCGGCAACAGCGGTACGTCTTAGGAATTTGCACCTGTGGAAACCTGCCAGGGTACCACACACCGAAATACTCTATGAAGCGGTTAACGAGGAGCCACTCATAGAGGCGGCTACCGACAGAATACCGAAACAGTTTATCTTCGACAAGAAGTACAAAATTCAACTGTATGAAGATCCGTGGGAAGGCCTCAATCCCAGGGAAGTAAGGATCTTCACAGACGGATCCAAGACAAAGTCTGGATCCGGAGCAGGTACTTTTTCAGAAGATCTAAACATACATATCTCAACGCCATTAGGAGCCCATACCACAGTCTTCCAGGCAGAATGCGTGGGCATCATTATGGCTACAATAGCGATTGAGCAAAGGAAGGTAAAGGATCTCCCCATCCGTATACTCTCCGACAGCCGATCAGTTCTCCAAGCCTTACAGTGCTATACAGTAACGTCAGGGCTAATATACGAATGTCACAACGCCCTCTCTAAGGTATGTAACCTAAACCCCATCACCCTACAGTGGATAAAGGGACATAGCAACTCACGCGGTAACGACGCGGCTGATGTACTCGCGAGAAGGGGCTCAGAAATGGAACTGATAGGTCCTGAACCGTTTCTGCCCCTGCCGACCAGCTGGCTGCGGAACAAACTGCGGCGAATCACCAAGGTAAAGCACCAGCACCACTGGAGCAACCTAGACACCTGCAGGCAGAGTAAGGAAGCTCTTCCGATAATCAATCCCGGATTGTCGCGTAAGCTACGATTACTCAAAAGGGCCCAACTCCGGTTGTTAACTGGAGCCATAACTGGCCATGCCTTGTTTAACAAACACTTGTTCACATTAGGTGTTACAGACAGCCCCCTGTGCAGAGCTTGTATGACGGCGGAGGAAACCGCAGCCCACGTCATCATGGAATGTCCAGAGGTGGCAACATACCGGGCACGTCACCTCGGAACACCGAGGTCGCTACCAGAGGCCGTCGGCAACATCAAGGGTCTGCTAGGCTTTCTGGTTGAACTGGGCTGGCAAGAGTAGTGCCAGTAACCCAGCACGCAAAAAAGGCGCATTTGTTAAGTCGTCGAGTTGCGGAAATTAGCCCGCTACAACCTATAACCTATAACCTATAAGGGTACTAAAATAAATAAATACATTTGAATATTTAAATAATAACGTTTTTTTTTTTTGTTTTTACACTCATACACTGCGGTAAACTGTAAATATACTAAAAGAGGTTGATATTCTAAATACGTCATAAAACCTCAATACTCATTTCGCATTCGAAAAATAAAACTGTGTTAAATTTCCCAACGAATGTCAATTTAACTGTCATTCAAAATAATCTGTAAAGTCAAATAATAGTTTATCGAAACATTCATAATTCATAAGTTTCATAACTGAAAATTAGCTTTAATGACAAATGCCCAATCAAACTCCGTGTTAGACTGAGATAATGGACTCAACACAATATCCTGATTTTATATTTATTTACATTTTTAGTTATTTTTTACTTATACAAAATAAAGGTTTAAAATACTAAGTGTATTTGTTTGTATTTGTTTTTCTGCCGACCATACATTGCCATGAAATTTGAACGTTGATTCCGATGTCTAGTTATTACGTACGTGGTAGGTAATTGATAGAAGTATTTACACAATTACACGGATAATTACGAGCTAGACTTTATTAACGCACTCACTTAACCGCTACAAAACAATATCGCACAATGATGATGATGATGATCTTTCCGACCGTTTTCGGCCATCGCGACCACTTCGACTCCTAGTCTAGTCAGTGGGGCGCTGGTGCACCCGAAGATGGCTTAAGTAGCACTAATAAAGATAAAAAAAATAACAATAATAAAGATAAATAAATACTTAGATGATTTCACTCTTAGTGGAAAATTCGCCATATACATATTTTAAAGACCCATAATGGGTCCTGAAAATGCCTGAAAATGGGTTTTTAGATTATGGCACAATCTGATAGTGGGTGGATTGAAATGGGGCGAAAACCTGTTTCAGCCGCCTGGAAACAGCTGCAAATTGGTCGAAATTTCAGCTTACTGAAAACGCTACCAAAGCATCAGAAATCACGATAAAAAATTGACGCCTTAATCCACCGGCGTAATATTATTTTTTATATTTCGTCCCCGTATAAGTCGTTTATCGCTTTTCGCGAGAAATAAGTAACGCCCTTTCTCGGGGTTCAAGCTATCTCCATATCAAAATTTTATCTAAATCAGTTCAGTGGCTTAACCGTGAAAACGTAACATACAGACAAAATAACTTTCACATTACTTTGTAATATTAGTATTAACAAATCTGACTGAAAGAATATCGATTTATTCCGACCCGAAGCGATCAACTTTTAGTACGGACTATTTTACTGATACGGGATCTATATTTTTTGTTTCGACAAATTAGAAGAGAGACTCGCCGGGGCAGTGTGAACAGCCAGCGATCAACGATTAATATATGTGTCTCTTTTATGGACACGGGATCTGTTTCTTTTTTCGTTTGTTAAGCGAAAAAACGGTCGATAGCTAATCTTTTCTTCGCCGGCAGCGCTGCCCTTCTAATCCAATAAGCCATATCTCAGTTTCAATTGTCAAAGTATTTTCAATCCTCTCCTCTTAGTAATGAGGTTGTGATTGCTACAGGAGTTTCATAATAAGATGCTGCTTTTTGGCTAAGCAGGACAGAGTGGGACAAGTGCCTAAGGCTTTTTCCAAAACCCTCATGCTTTTAGTGATACATTGCATCGCTGCAACAGCTCCCGGCTTAATTACGTTAAAACAACTCATTAATGGATTGCTAATAGGATGTGGGTTCTCGATCGACGAAAATGCGCTGAAAATTGGCCATAAAGAGCGTCCCCACTGAGAGCATTCGCGTGTAATGAGTAGGCATCGGAGTTTTTGTCGCACGGTAAGACTATAGCAAGCTATGGAGTCGTCATTTGACAAAAATCTAAACTCTTATTCATATTCATACTTATTTATTTATTTAATTATTTAGGTTTTTTTTTATAATCAAGGACAACAACGTTGACGAGTTTAAAAACGATTATTTAATGTTATATTTGGAAAATAAGTATCAATTGCACCCTTGAACTATAGGAGCACTCGCTATCACTCATGCAGTCTTTATATCTCTGGCTGCAATTGATCGCTTTCATGCCTTGGATAACAATCTACTATTTGCACTTTTGTTTTTTTATCTTTTTTTGTGGGCGCTTATCAAATGGACCCTTTGTGCGCCAACGACCTAATGTAGTTATAGGCTTTCGTGCCCAAAACGCCACTTACGACTATAGATGTTGTTGACGAATGTCAAAACATGCTACAAGTGGCTACGAACGTTATCAAAAGACTCTAAGGAAGCAGCAAGCTGCTCCATAAAGACCGCCTTACCGCCGTGTGTAATAATTAAATGAGTCCCTTTAAAACGTAATGTTCTCTTCCTGGAAGGCTGCTTTGATCATTTCCTCACATTTATGTACTGAAGCGTATTTTCCAATCGCGTTTTTCCCCATTCATGAATTTTAACCACATGTAGGTAACTCTTTATTATATACTCACCGTTGCCCGCGGCTCCGACCGCGTAGTCAGTTATTGCTATTCCCCTGGGAACTATTCTAAATTCTGCGATCAAAAGTATTCTTAGTTCTTTCCCGGTACCTACTTAAGCAACCTCTAAACCAAATTTTATTGAAATCGGTTCAGCACTTAAGCCGTGAAAGCGTAACAGAGTTCTTGAAAACACCCTTAGTAAAGGTTAAGTATTTTTAGTCCTTTTTAGATCTTTTGAACTTTCATTGTACGTTTGGCTGTTCAGGGTAAGTTGTCCTAGTCCAAATATGGTTGTTAAAAGGTAAAAAATGCGGGTCTTTCATACATTTTTCTGCCCGCTGCCATTGAGAATGAACTTTTTTTTAATTTTCGGTGCTGTTTATTTTTTCACAGTAAATTGAACATTGCCGAGCACTTCAAAGATAATTTTACTATCCATATCCATACTATTATTATGAATGTGAAAGTCTTTCTATCCGCGAGTACAAGTTTTATGCAGACGGAGTCGCGGGCAACAGCTACTAGTGATATAAAATACTGCACTAAAATGTTACATGATATATTTTTATTAAGACATCATTAGTAAGAGTAATGGCGGGTTTTTCAATCACTAAGACTAATATTAAATGGAAATTCTTCAAGTTAAATAACCAATTTAAAGCTGGCCCAAAAGACATAATATTCAAACTAAATTAAGTCAACATGTATCTATGCTTCAGAATATTTGGGTTCGAATTCGTAACTGTCAAAATTTAACTAGCCCCAAATTAAATGTCGCCTCGAATTAATTACTCAATTATGTACCATGGCCATGCTATTAATATCGGTACATACTTAATTACTGAGACAGAATTAGATCACTGACGTAATATATTTCGAGATGCCTTCCAATTTGGTTCTTAATCCTTTTTGTTAACAGTGCAAGAATCACATACTTTTATGACATTGTTTAAGCTTTTGCCACACCGATGCTAAAATACGCTGATGCACCGTTAATGCAGTGACTTGAATTATGCGTCACTTTTCAACGCATACTGTCCACACCAGAGAACCCAGATAAGATGCACTACGCTAGCTAGCGTTTCTCTTCGTTTAGTTTTTGAATCAATTGCGTCACTGGTAGATGACGTGATACGAAAAGTCACGTGATGTGCCAGTGACGCGATTGGTTTAAAAACTAAACGAATAGAAATAGTTAGCGTAAGGCATCGTATCTGGGCCCTCTGGGGCCCTTATGTGGCTGCGTTTATCGCGTGACAAAGTTTGTATAAGGCATCCGTCACCTTCTGACACGTAAATAAGAACGAGAGTGACGGATGCTTTATCCACATTTGACACGCGATATAGACGCTGCCATACTACGACCGCAGATCTCATTTACGTGATGGTAGGAAATATGCATGTATTTTTTAAATCGCATTATTTATTTATTTATTTATTTATTAAGGATATCAACAGCACATTACAAATCATGTAAACAGTAAATTTAACAAGACAATAGTGCCAATTACAGACATCCACCTATGAGCTATGAATAAAGAACGAACAACAACCACCAGATACATGCAAGTAGTTTACAAATTTGTAGGTAAATAAAGACTATCGTTACAGCTACATACAGATGCGAGTGTGTATGTATGAGTGTGTAGGCGAGGGCGGGTGTGTGTGTGTGTGTGTGTGTGTGTGTGTGAGTGAAGAGGCTCAAGAACGGAAACTATTAACTACTGCTGATTTGAATGATGTTTTGGACAGGAAAAATAGATCCAAATGGTTAAACTTTTTGTTATACAAATTGGCCAAACGTAGCATTGGGGAATTTAACAAAATATGAAAATACCGTAAAAGAGATCACCACAAGTGAAATTAAAATAAGAATCGGTCAAGTAATACGGATGATATAAGCATTTTAAACTGGTAATTAGACGAGCGATCCGAAGTGCACTGTGAGGTCATTGTAACAGATCGGCCATATAAACTCCACGTAAAATTCTGTTTTGCTAGAAAGTGATAGGAACAAATAATTGGGTAAGTAAAGTTTTTGGAAGAGATGTAAACTATATTTTTTTTCGATAGTCGTCATCCTGAAGATCATGGAACTGCGGCTCTTTTATTTTTATTTCCTCTAATATTTTAGAAATCTTTTTTTTAGTTATGAAGTTGACATTTGTAAACTTAACTACTTATAACTAAAAAAAATATTTCTAAAATATTAGAGGAAATAAAAATAAAAGAGCCGCAATTTCTTGATCTTTAGGATGACGACTATAGAAAAAAAATATAATATACATATCTTCCAAAAACTTTACTTAGCTTATTGTTGGCTTATAGGTAAATCGTCAGTAACTGGCTACTTAATAAAGTGTCATTTAGTTACTAGCCACCAAATTTCTTACTGACGCTGTTAGTAAAGATACTTGGACAGTACTCCGGGTAATAACTCAAGATCTAGGTATTCTAGTTTAATCGCAAAAATGTGAGCAAATATCTTTCTTAACTCATTTTATTGCAAAGTGGCCAGTTACCGGGGGGTGGCCAGTTACTGACGATTTACCCTATCTGGTTTATTTGTATAGCTAATCAAACAATATATTTTCTCACTTGTTAGGTTTTATTGAAGCTGTGAAAAAAAAACCCTGTTATGTATATTACGTCGGCCGGTGCGGTGTGGTCGTGTCCACAAGAACGCTATGTATTTACTTTTCTAAAAACGAGATCCTGTGTGAACTGCATGCGTAAGTGACGCCACTGCGTTTACGGTGCGTTACCGAAGTGGTCAATTCTTAAACCGAAACCAAGACTTATTTTTTAAAACTAGATTTAGCCAATGTAGGTTCTCATACGCATACATATTATATTACATACATACCTTCACGCCTTCATTCCAAGAGTAGGCAGAGCTACAGAATTACCAACAACTCTAAAAACTTGTTATTATTTTTGTAACTACACATGCATGAACAGGCTAAGATGTTTACCAGTGTATATTAGTGACAGGTTGCAAGCCCATCGCCTAACAATACTACTATTTATTGCCTTAGGGTGAAGACACATCTATCAGCACCGATTCGCATTTTGTCTATATAAAATGGCTGTTTTGTAAGAAGATGCGTACGCATGCGAAAGCAGAATTGATGCGTACGCATCTTGATACAAAGTAACTATTTTCCATAGACAAAATGCGAATCGGTGCTGATAGATGTGTCTTCACCCTTAGTCGCCTCTTACGACTGCTGACTTCATTGTAGGTTCTCGCACTACTCAATTAAATTCTCCATAATTGTAGAGAAGTAAATTTATTTATTGCACTTTGTGGTGACTATAATTTTGATGAATTATTTATTTCAGTAGCCGGAACACGGCCTCTCTACGGAATTGGGAATGCTCATAACCGAAACGTATCGTCGGTGATACTAAGACAGAGCAAAATAAACCTTACCGTCTTATTAAAAAGGTGCATTTTGCTCCTTATTTAAAATGTTACTTACGTAGTTTTGCAGTTTCATCGATAGTGTTCCGAAGCTTCCTGGAAATACTCGTACCAGAAAACACGAGTAAATCGTCACTATTTTAGGAAAAACTCCTATCTGATGTTTCGAGATGTACGAGTTTGAACTTAATTCTCATCGTGTTTAAGTTTAATATCGTACTTCACGAAGTATGAGATACGAGGTTTTTTCAAAGCAATGACGATATATCCCGGTGGATTTACTCAAGTGTATGTGCAATGGCATGCATGCATCGTGTTGCATTCATTTGTACCTAATAATTTTAAATAACACGTAATTTGTCAGGATCGTAGCATGTGGAAAGAAGTGGTCTCTGGTAAACAGGCGTGATTTAATGTATGTATGTATATTACTTTTAGTATTGCCGTATTTTAAAATATTGTTGACTTTTACTGCATTACAATAATTTACTTATAACCGTCTCTGGGGACATATAAAACCCCATGTTTGGACCATACTTAATTCTTTATGTATGTTGATAAGGTGTGGTCCTAATAAAAAACCAAATTTTCGACCGAGCTGAGCCGTCACTTTAAATTGAAGGTTCCAAGAATTGTTCATATTCAAATTTAATTCTACGAATTAGATACTATTTTTTCCAAAAATCATTAACTCATTCCTCGTTTCATCTGGGTAAGGTAGGCGTAAGGTAAGGGTAGATATTTCACCTGCCTATTTTTTACTTTAATGTTTTTTATGGGATATCATCATATTACTACTTCTTGATAGGTAGTCCATACTAACCTATTAAATATATTTCTGGTAAATTATAACAATTCACATAATACTAAATAGTTATTGCGTATTTATTTATATGCCACGCACGACGTCTAAACATTTTTGATTTAGAATCACAATTCGTGTGGCTACCGTCTTCAAATATAAATTTGCTTGTCAAACGTTTTTACGGGACACTTAATTTAACTGTTTCTTTACAACTCCACCATTACCTGAACGAGAGCCATAATTTTATACAGCCTGTGATATTATGTTTCATTATTTTATTACAGCCTCTTAAGTTATATCTCGACTATTATTTAGGTTTTTGGGCAATTGGCGGAGAGTATTTGGGTGATTCTTCGAGGTCGTGATTTTTGTCTTATTCCTCTGTCGTATTTTTTTTTGCATATTTAAGTAATAAATATATTCTCCCACGAAAGTAGATTTATTTAGAAACATGAATATGGTTTTGACACTCATTTTTATGAATTCTTAAAGAAAATAATTAACTTTTTAACTTTTGTGCCCAGAGGAATAAGAAATTGACGACAGAGAAGTAAGAATAGGTTTAAAATATTAAAAATTATGTGATTTTCTCGGTATTTAAATTACATAAAAATAAAACATGTGCAATTATTATTGAAGTACCTAGGTATACAATAATTTATTATTTGTATTAATAAGCATCATAGAAAACTAATTTTAGGCGTGCTTAAGCAGTGTTATAGTTTTATTTTAAAAAATATACTTTTATACATAAAAAATACGAAATTGAAATTTCTTGAAATTGTACTGAGCGGTTTTTGATGAAACTTGCACTGTTCAACACTGTTCCCAATGTTGAAGTAAATTTAAGCTAATAAAAAATAATGGTCACAGTCCAACTGATAGTTTCGGGGAAATGCTTGAAAAAACACATAGGTACATACAAATTTACAAACAAACATACAAACATCAGCTATATTTTTTTGTTTAGTTGTTTGGGAGCCCTAATAGATTAACATATCGTCGGTGATACTGCAAAACAGCGCAGCTAACAAATTCAATAAGTTGTAAAATGTACCTTACTGACTTACATGATAAGGTGTATTTTGCATTTTATCTAAATTGTTCGTTACGCGGTATTGCAGTATCACCGACGATATGTGAATTAATTGCTTACCTAAATACGTGTCGGATTGATAACATAAGTTTTTGAAGCAGGTTAAAACGGCTGCATGAGTCTCTAATTAATAAATCACAACATCGAAAGTGAAAAAAAACTATGAAAACTGACGATTTTCTTATTCCGCTGTCCATAACTCCGAAGCAATAAGGGACAGAAGAGTAAGAAAAATATGAAAACAAGCTGATGGTTCATAATACAAACATATTGGAAGGCTACCATTAATGCTACGGTAAGATAGCACGTAAAGCAGTTAAACAAGCACAAGTATTTTTTTTTAAATATTACACACTTATTAAAAAAACTAACAGAGTGATAAGAATATTACGTAAACCAAGGACAGAGTAATGATATATTTGCCTTCGTAACTCCGGAGCGATGAGCATCAGCCGACACGTCCACCACCTGGCACGTTCGGAACGCGACTAAAAACCGGCCCACGTGGGAGTTTTCGCTAGGTTTTTAAATGTCTTTATGATACAGCTGATTGAAGCCCGCTCCAGAGTAATAAGAATTTTACGGCGGACAAATGTTAAATCCTCAGTTATAAGAATAATATTGCATGTAAAAAATATTTGTTGTTTTTTTTTAATTTAACAACTAATCTTCTTTTTATGTGGTCACTCAAGATATTGATAAAGTTGACTAAATTTAAGTTATTATCATATGATTTCAAGAAAATGGAGGACGGACACGACAGAGTAATAAGAATAATGGGTTTTTTTATTTTTTTTATCTATGTTTAGAATCAGTTACACGAAAATCGACCGGTGTCCCAGTTAAACATGAATATCAGTCACCTCTGAAAAAAAAAACAACCTTCTAAACTAAGAGTTCATTGGACTAAGCCCTCGGACGTCAAAAATCAGGGCCCCGAAGAATCACCCATTTAATGTGGGTTTATTGCGGCATTCGGTGTTTCATTCGGTAATTTGGGTAGACCTAGCAAAATTACGGTTATAATGATACGGAATATTTAAAAAAATATACCGGAGATGTACAAAATGGTTTTAAAAAAGCATTTAAATACAAAATGCAAAATACTTTTCAGATTTACTATTTCAAATGCAAAATACCAAATAGTTTTGCGTTTTGTATTTGAAATGCTAAATGCTAAATAGGTATTTTCAAAAAACTTTTTCAAAATAAAATACCTTTTGACCAAATCTCAGATATTTTTATTTATTTTATTACGCTTTTTAACAATACCAGTTATTCGAATACCTCATCACTCATTTTTCTTCTGTGAGGTCTCATAATCACTTAAATCACTTAAATCGAATCGTCGGCGTCAGCGGCGTTCCGTTTCATAGCCATAGATAAAGTATGTTCGTCGTTTTAGTTTGACACTAGTCAGACAAGGCGCGCGAATGGCTAGCAGGCGCCTCTATCGGTCAAATTCGGCAATACAAGCGTGATTCGTTCATAAATTTCATTTAGTTTGACTGGTAATGTTGGCTAAACTTAATCACAAAGTATTTTGCATTTTGAAATGAATATTAAAAATGCAAAATATATCTCGAAAGGTATTTCAAATAAAATACAAAATGCTTCTTACTAAAAAGCATTTAAATGCAAAATACAAAATAGCTATTTTGTATTTGCATTTTAAATAGAAGTATTTCAAATAAATCGCATCTCTGGTTAAGATGGCCTCGAGCACAATGGGTACAGTAAAATGCGCATCACACGATTACGCTTGTTACGATTTGACGACAAAACATTTTTATTATTAAATAGTTTCTGGCATATGACTCCTTAATGACATTTTTAGGGTTCCGCACCTCGAAAGGAAAAAGCAGCGCTTATAGGATTACTTTGTTGTTCGTCCATCCGTCCATCCGTCCGTCAGTCAAGACCCTTTTTCTCAGAAACGCTTGTATCAAGCTAATATTTATATCAAATACTCAAGTCTACTGCCCTTAATTTGGCAAAAATAAAAAAAGTCGGGAATTCAAACCCTTTTTGATTTTGATCAGCAAAAAATAAAATAAACAATCCGAACAAAAAAAATGTATATTATGGTATGTACAGTATTCTGGCCAGTGCCAAATTAAGGGTTAAAGTTGTGAAAAAATCAAACTTCTAAGCCAACGCAATCAAACGATATAGACGTTTATGCCGTAAATTTCCGCAAATTTTCGACACTCGCAAGGGAATCGAAACCTACAGGGTGAAAGTGGGGGTTGATGTTATATCGGGGATTTTTATATCTTATTATGTTCTATTGATGCAATGGCCCTTGTCGACGCGTTGGCCTAGTTGGTACTGGGTAGTGATTCTGTAAACAACGCCGGTCGTGCGGACTGTCGAGTGATATCCAAGCGGCGAGATTAAGTAGTCCCGTCAGTGCGAACAAAACACATTGTAGCGCGTGCATTTTCAATTTAGCAGCACGATAGGTCGAACGTACTCGTATAAGGCTGCTTAATTGAAAATGCACGCGCTAAAATGTGTTTTGTTCGCTCTACTAAACTACTTAAACTCGCCGCTTGGATATCACTCGACAGTCCGTACGACCGGCGTTGTTTACAGAATCACTACCCTGACCCTGTTTACGAAGCTTTGATTGTTTGCGATTTTTGGAAATAAATTATTTGTTAATTATGTGTTAAATTATTTGTTGTAAGAGTTAATTTAAATATATTTTTGTAGCGTTATATAAAGTATTGTTATTTAATAAAGTCGCATAATTTTCCCATTCAAATCTTTTTGCGCGGTATAAAATGTTCTGCAACATTTTTAATTAAATCTTTCGTTTCAATTCAGAGAAATCTTAATGAAGGCTTGACATTTTCAGCTCCAGTTCATTCGTGTTTGTTTCAGTATTGATGTTGCCAGTATCTTATTGGTATTGTATCGGTCCAAAATACGTTTCCCGACTACATAAATTTCATTAAAGGGGTTTGGGTAAAAGTGTTGTCATTTGAAAAAAAGACGTTATTTATGATAGAAACAAAATAATTAAAAAAAATATATATATAAATTTATGTGTATTTCGAGGTCCTCTTAATATAACTAGGTAAAAATGATGCGTGGCAGCTGAAAATAGTAGTTTATGCAATAGTTGTATAAGAGAGGTCAAAAAATATGAGTGGCGTGTGTTACGATGTGAGCCGAAGGCGAACATCGTAAAGGTAAGCGCCACGAGTGTTTTTTGACTTAGTTATACACCGTTGCATACTAGTATTTTTCGTAATCGTGTTATAATAGAGAGCTTTTTAGTCGAGTACCGTGTTTAGGCCACGAAGCTTGCTGAGTGGCCTAAGTAAGGTACGAGATTAAAAAGCTTAATTATGACACTATTGTGAACAATACTTTTTGTACGAGTTCATTAAAATTAATAATGTAAGTCATTAATACGAGTATATATATATTTTTTTTTTTTTTTTTTTTATTAGCCTATTTGGGTGTCCCACTGCTGGGCAAAGGCCTCCCCTCTTTTCCGCCATTCATCCCGATTGAGTGCATGCTCCCGCCATTTGCTTTGAAACGCGTCTAAGTCGTCCCGCCATCTCCTTTTTGGTCTGCCTCTGCTCCGGTGGCCATCTTGTGGGGTCCATTCGGTGGCAACCTTGGCCCATCGTTCTGGATGCATTCGGTAGACGTGTCCAGCCCAGTCCCACTTAAGCTTAGCGGTCTTGGCACCCACATCCGCAATTCCAGTTTTGGAGCGCAGCTCGGTGTTTTTGATCTTGTCAGTTCTGCGAACACCGAGTATGCTGCGCTCCATTGCTCGCTGGCAAATCTTGAGTCGGGATTTTTGGGCTTCAGTCAGTGACCAAGTTTGGGCACCGTAGGTTAGGATGGGAAGAATACAAACGTCGACGAGTTTGCGCTTAAGTGAAAGTGGAAGGTTGCCCTTCATTAGCGCCTTCATGGACCAGAAGCTCTTCCAGGCGTTTTGGATCCGTCGATCAATTTCCTTAAACTGTCTGTTGTCGAAGGATACTAAGAGTATATAAGAAAACTAAAAGTAGATTTTTGACAGATGATGCGACGCTGCTACGTTCCGAAACGACACAGATTGGCAATTTTGTATCGGATCGAGGCTCCTTAAACAAGGACACATATATGGAAATCCGAAGTTCTATTTTCAAATTTTTTTCGGTTGTCTAGAGCGTATCGAAATAGTTATTTCGGTTGTCTAGAGCGTATCGAAATAGTTATTTCGGTTGTCTAGAGCGTATCGAAATAGTTATTTCGGTTGTTTCGGAAGTAACATCTAGACTATTCAACGATGAAAAGAGTGACGTTACAGTATTCTCTATGAAATCGTAATACACACATTTTAATCGACGAGTACAAAAAATACTTTTTCTACGACAAGGTTTCAAATGAAATGCAAAACTAAGCGAAAAAACTTACAAACGAACGAACGAAGTAAAGAACAACAAACGAGCGGGAAACAAGAAAATGACAAAATATGTGTCTATGGTTTACTTTGTTTTTAAATTGACGGAATGGAAAATAGAATTATTTACAATTCCAAAACATTTTAATTTGACCAATCAGAATACTTCACCAAATTAAATCCACCAATCACAATACACATCGACTGTCAAACGGAACGATAGGTTCTTTTAGGTACGTGTTTCTCTTTAACTAATTTAATTTAATTTAATTTGCGGGTGGTAGGACCTTGTGCAGGGTCCGTCCGGATCGCTACCACCATCTTATCCATTAACCTACCGCCAAACAGCAGTGTTCGCATTGTTGTGTTCCGGTTTGGGGATAAGACAGCCGGTGAAATGACTAGCATAGAGGCATTCAATCTTAGCCTCAGGGTTGGCAACGCATTTGTAGTCTTAGGATTGCATTGCAGTCTTGTGAATGTGAATGTCTATGGGTCACAGTTTCCACTTACCATCAGGTGGCCTGTGTGCTAGTTTGTCTACTCGATGCCATAAAAAAAAAAAAAATTTTTTTTAATCTTTTAAAAAAACGTGGTATTTCGTATCAACCAACCAGAATACAGCTATTTTAAAATCGACCAATCAGGTAACTGAAATCATTTCTCAAAACATTAGGTGATTTATAGGCCCTATTTCACAATCGTTAAAATATGATTAAATCGATTGTGCAACGCTAAGCTTTGGCAGCTGGCCGTATCGTTTTATCTCAAAAACGCACAAGTGCTGTTTTGGGGCATAGACAAGATAGACTTTTCTCTGGATTATTCTGCGGACATATTATGTATGTTCTTATATTAGTGTTCGTGACTATATAAATGACAGATAAAAGTACAGGAGTAGGAAAAAAATATTACGATATTCTTCAAACAAATTTACTCAATGCGCTTTCCGATTTTTAATAAAATCAAAACTTAGTGCCTGTTGTTCGATCAGTAGTTAAAATAACTAATTTGAACAATTAGTTGAGTTAATTAGTGATCAACCAACGAGCCCTTACTCAAACATACTTAAAAACTCTTATTATCCATACTTCATATTATAAATGAATGTGTGTCTGTCTGTCTGTTCTCTTCACGCTTAAACCGCTGAACCAATGTAGGTAAAATTTGGTGCAAAGATAGTTTGAATCCTGAGAAAGGACATAGGATAGTTTTTATCCCGAAAATCATCCCCTAAGGAGGTGAAACCAAATTTGATTTACTGTCATTAAGTACAAAAAGAAATTCGTCAACTTGAATTGATCATTTGGAATTTTGACCTAAGTGTAAATCTGATAAAATGTAATTATGACCAAATTTATTTTCGTTAAAAATTAATTAAGTCTGAAATGAATTATGTCCATTATTAAAAATGTGCAAAATTTAATACGCACAAAGTGAATATTGTCTAATTTTATTTGAGACCGTAATGTAAATTTAAGTACAAGTATTTCAAATGGTAATACTTCCAAGTGAACATAAATACAAATAGTTATTATTCCTGTCGGCCTATATTAATTTTGGACAATTTTACCAGAGGACATGATTCCATTTTGGACAATATTCTGGATGGAAAACTATCCTAATAGTTATATTTCAATTTGGCATTTTTTCCGATTTGACGACTAATTCTCTGTGGATGAATTTCTTTTTGTACTTAATGACAGTAAATCGAAAATTTGTATGGAGCTTCGATATAAAAGAGTTCCACGCGGACGGAGTCACGGGCAGAAGCTAATTCTCTAATAAGAGTTAAAATACAAACAGCATCACTATTAACTGACCCATATTGAGCCATACCTATTGTACAAGATTCACAAATGGTCAGTTAACTGTGTCGCTGGTACACACAGCAACACATCTAGCTGTACACTTCAGAAATCTGAAATATTGCATGAAAGAGAGTCGCACTAGAATGCGTATGTTGTTGACATAATACACATATATACATCTCTTTCTTTTTCTCACTGCTCTGTCTTTAATGGTTAGTTAGGTGTGATGTTGTGTGTACTATACAATTTTGAAATATCATGTTAGAACATTAAGTTGCTAGAATCAAAATATAAAACATGATACAAAAGAATCGTGACGCCATTGCCCCGGTAGACCTTACCTACACGCAATTCTTTTGATTCTAATTTTAAATTCCATGTCCGTTTAAACAACTACGTAAATACATAAGCAACAGAAGTACAAAAAACATTTTTATTGGTGTTTACCAACCTTAAACCCCATCTCACCCTACGACATACACTTAGATAAAAGACTCATTCCAATGGTACTCTAAAACCATATTTACGATAGTAGCGAATCGATTCAAACTCGATAAACCTATTTCGACTTGAATAAATATTTTATAGAGCACGATTGTCATGTCATGACCACGATAGACATGCTCCCGGGAGACTTTTTGCTTGTGGTTCATTCTGTTGATATGAAATAAAAGACTGGGAAAAATCTGTTTACCTTCAAAGGGCAAACATAAACAGAATAGAATAGATAGGACATGTCAGGATTTGTGAAGTTGGAGTTGAATTGGAGACAGCAAAGAAAATATAATTATGGTAATATAATGTTGTAGTATATTCGTTTGTAGTGTGTGATATCCATACACCGGATTGACGGGGGTAAAAATGTACCAGAGCTAGTGATTCATTAAAAATATCGACTAAGTTTATCGACAACTTTTTTCGTGACATATGGATTTTACATTTCTTGCAATAGTAAGTCGTACCGGTATCTTCTATAACTGAATCATCAGCTTTCCATGAAGATAAAGGATCTTTTTTCTTTCGAGACATTATTAACCGAGTTAAAAACTATCTCTATTTGTCGGAATGCTTAATAATATACATTATACATACAGACATTAAATCACGCCTGTTTCCCAGAGGGGTAGGCAGAGACCACTTCTTTCCACTTGCTACGATCTTGACAAATTTCTTTCGCTTCTTCCACATTCATACATAGAATATTATTGTCCTAAATAATTTTGTTATTCAATGTGATTTCAATGGTTTTCAAAAGTGACTCGAGTCCAGAGTCAATGTCAGACAGCGGTAGATTATAGTTGCGATAAGTATAAATAAAAGAGGTTTGCACATAATTACAAGGTATTCAAACTCGGCCATTACTTATGATAATCATGATTAAAAATTGCTTTTTATCGATGTCGATAAACTTAGTCGACATTTAATACATCACTAGCACTGGTATATTATTTTTGCCCCCGTGCGTCAATCCGGTGTTTGGTGATGTCAACCGATTTGTTTCAAAAGAATAGGTTTTAGGTTTTGAGGGTGTCGTATTTTTGGTATGTTGTTAATGCGCTTACAGTAAAACGCAGCGACGACGCACGACATTTATAATATTACTAGGATAATATTACTAGGATAAGGGTGGAAGTATGTAATATACGATTGGCTAAATGTACCGTAATGTCTATATCACTTTCCATTGCCTAGAGTTTTGTTTGGGGCTAGGTCAGTTTGTACGAGATTTTCCCCTATTTATTTATTTCTCATTTATTTATAGTTTCAGTGAGCGGTCCCAACGGAAAATCAGCGTTGGCTTCACAGCCAGAAATGCTGAGCTGAGTAAGGACCGGTTTCATTTTTAGGGTTCCGTAGGTGGTTTCACCATGTTCGTCTGTCCGTCTATTTGCGGTTTAATTCAAAGAACTCGGGTACTTCAAAACTGCAATTTGGTATAGTTATTGCTTACATTTAAATTATGCCGATAAAGTTGTAAAATAAAATATCGTTCTTTTTTGGGTATGTAGGTTTTTTTAATTATGACATCGAATGACGTGTCAGTGGACACTTCTTAAAATTATTATATTTTTTTACTGTTAGCGTTTAAGCTTAATAAATATTGAATTCGAAAAGTGTAATTTTCACTAGAGTTGCGTGTATTCCCCGCTGCCGGAGGGGCCCTACAGTCAAAACTAAATGGAATATAAAACTCCAATTACGAGTAAAACACATATAACAAATTTTAAAGGAAAACTAGACTAAGTAGACTTAATTGTTTTCTAAGATACAGGCAACTAGCGTTAGTTTACATCTTTCATTCACTCATTCAATCCATTCGTGCCAACTCTTGTGAATCGACCTGTACCACTCGATATCGCTCTCACTTATTTGGCCAGACCCCTGGCCTGTTGACCTAAACCAATCAATTTGGAGACTATAGGCCAGGAGCTAATCCGATATTGCGTAAATATCAATATTGGTCCTGTCGCGATTGGATTAGTTTTCCAAGAATGGGTAAACAAGATTGACAAAGCAAAATATGGGGGTCAAAAGCGAGTCAGACTGGCTCATTGAGGGCATTTGAGAGTACAGTCGCGAGATTTAATTTGGTACCTACCTTAGGTCCAAAGTCAATCTGACATACTACAAGAATAAGGTTGAGTTTCCTAAAAGTTACAAATGACTTGACATCTCTAATGACATTGATGTTTCAAACATATTTTTCTTTTTTTACTTTTTTCTTGCACAACATTTAGACGGTATCTAAATAGTATATAATACGATAAACAACAATTTTATTAGGTAATTAAATCCACCGTGTGTTTTTCTAGGCACTTTTGCCTCGTACAGTCATACTGTGAAACGAACTCTTTTTCGGCGGTATTTCCAACCAGTTATGATATGGGTGCCTTCAAGAAAAAGTGTAAGGCTACAAACGCACAGACAGGCGGCCTGCTTAGCGCCTAGAGACTAGCGAGTCGCCTGGCGAGTAGCGAAGAGAAACGAACGTTCTAGACTCTTCACAACCGGCCACATAGATACACGCTAAGCAACTGGCAAAGGCGCCAAGCGCGTAGTGTGGCCGGTTATGGAAATCGTAGAACGTTTCTTTCACTTCGTAACTCGCCAGGCGACTCGCTAGTCTTCAGGCGCTAAGCAAGCCGCCTGTTTGTGTGTATGTAGCAGGGCTCGGACAAGTCATCGCAAAACAATTGCAAGACGGCAATAGAACAAGATCAATAGAATCGCATTATGTACAATATTATTTAATTATATTTTTCAATGACATTTATTACTGCAACCCAAAATTCACCATACATCATTAACAGTTTTTTTAATGATGATGGTTGCATTGCACATACGCAACCATTAACTTCTGCATTGTCTGGAAGAAACCAATGTTTTATTTAATCCTTTGTGTTAGATATAAAAAAGTAAACAGTTGTTATAAAATAGTTTCGAACCTTTTACTCGAAACTGCCGAAACACTTCTATGACATCTTCCCAGCTATCGTAATTAAGTAAATAATTGTATTAGTTTAATTTGTCACCACAAAACTGTGTGAAGCATGCCACTTTGACAAATCCATGACAGATATGCGAATAAAAAGGTCAAATGTTAAATTATAAATTACGATAATAATTATATCAGCTTTAGATAATAATAAATAATAATCTTAAGTCGCGACTCTATAATAGTCTTGTCCCATGTCCATATCAGTTTCTGCGATGACTTGTCCGAGCCCTGTATGTAGCCTAAAGATTGAAGTATTTTTACCGATGATATTACATTTAATAAGCTTAAATGTAGATGAGCCGTTAAACGCGCGACAGCTTAAAGACGCTAACTCACTAAGAGCAGAGGCGGCGCGGCGCGTTTTTAAACTAAAAACGCCTCCGCCACGCATTTTGCACGCTTTCCGTATGATAACGCGTTGTCAATACGATACATTTTTCAGTGAACGTCGCGAGGCCCATTCCCAAGAGAGAGCAAGGGATTGCCGCGACATACGAAATCAGTTCAGTTTAAGTTGAGAGAGTGACAGAGGCATACAACTGCTTTAGCTCTGTCCCTTTCTCCCAACCTAAACTGAATTGCTTTAGCACTTATGTCATGGTAACCCCCCAGTCATATCAAAATGTACAGATGTAGTGAATAATCCGTTCCTATCGTTTTTTGTCGGATATGTTCGTATTTATCTAGCTTTCTCAATTAGCTTCAGTACCCATCAATATGCCAACTGAGAAAGCAAGGTAAATACGAAGTTATCCGACCAAAAACCAAAGGATTATTCACTACATCTGTATGCGATATGTAAATGTAAACATAACACACTCACATTTCATCCTGCGGCAGATTCAAAGTGACGCTCCCTTTCACCTCATCGCCATATTTCAGGTACCCGAACAGCCCGACGACGCCATAAAGGGTGGCCACCAACGCCATGGTCACGTTGAGAACTCCTGGGCAGCCGAGAAAGTGCCTAGGGCTAGCCATCTCGTTCTCTATCGGCATCACCACGTTGATTCCCTCCATTGCAAAAATGGCTGTGCTGGAAACATGGGGTTATTAAGTAGGGAATACGGGTGGGGTCTTAACAATCTTGAATTAAGTCAATAATTTAATTTATATGGGTTTTGTGTGGAAATTAACTGTCTAGTAACCGCGCTGACTACTGTACTGCCCGCGATGTGGGGTCGAAAAACGAAGTTCGAAGTTACGTTAGCTACACCCTTGTCACTCGTCACTCGAGTGTATATCGAAAGAAAGGAATGGAGCTAACAGCAAAGTACTGCTATTCACTGAACGCACAGAACTGTACTGTTCTGTCTTGGTGTGTGCGTTCAGCATAAAAATATTTTTGGTTAAATTAATGATTTGTACCATTAAATTACGGAAAAAGACCATTTTCGCCCAAATAGCAAAGACTATTCGTATTAATCATGTAGTACATCCCTGGAAGACCTATATATTTTTGGATTAATGTTCAATTTTCCAAATAAAAAAAAACCAGTGTTCTATTTGTATCATTAAATTCGGAAAAAATACCTTTTTTTTCGCCCAAATAGCAAACCTTTTCATTGTATTAATCATCTAGTACATCCCTGGAAGACCGATATATTTTTGGTTTAATGTTCAATTTTCCAAATAAAAAAAGGGCATTGGGTAAATTTGTTTGAAGAATATTGTTTTTTTTTTCAGCGGCCACGGATGATTTTTACATAGTTAAGAGGACCTCGAAATACACATAGATATATAAATAATTTATGGCGTTAAATAATATCGGAGCCGAGATATTTAAAAAAGTGTTCAGTTTTTCGTACTAAAAGTTACGCCTAGGTAAGAATATTAAATATCTCGGCTGCGATGCACTTAAGAGTATTACATTACATAACAAATAATGTTTATTTTGATTTTTTCTATCATTTCAATAATGGCCGCTCACCTTGAAAATGTATGACTTTTACAAATGACAACACTTTTACCCAAACCCCTTTTTTCAGTGTGCTATTTTTATCATTAAATTCGGAAAGAAGCCATTTTTTTCGCCCAAACAGCAAAGACCATTTCATTGTAAATATTAATCATCTAAAACATTCCTAGAAGACCAAGCGTCACGCACACGTTACGTTTTTTTATACCACGATTGTTCGCCACAACAAGCATACGGTCCGATGGTAAGCGGTAAGAAAGCGTTGTATATACCTTTAAATTTATTTTTTTAAATTAAATAATAGACATCAATAGTAATGGCCCAACTTGCAAATAAAATAATTTACCTGATTATTATTTGCCCCTATTGGTTCAGAACTACATACATACATACATACATTAAATCACGCCTGTTTCCCAGAGGGGTAGGCAGAGACCACTTCTTTCCACTTGCTACGATGTTGACAAATTTTTTTCGCTTCTTCCACATTCATTATATCGAGTCATGCCCGCAGTCCGCACGTCGGTTTCGGGTACTTAAGATTCGGCCCTTTTCCAGTATTTCTCCGATTTGATTCGAAAAAGTACGCCTAGGGCGGCCCCTTCCGACCCTTCCACTCACTTTCAATATGTATATCTCTTTCGTCAATCTTCTTTCATCCATCCTTTCCAAATGACCGAACCAGAAAAATGGTTCAGAACTATATTACTTATAAATGAAAACATGATTTATGTTATGTGGTAAAATATTTTTGATTTCAAAACAGCAAACGTATTGCTTACCCATACTGTTTCAACGCTCCCACCGTGGGAGAAAAACCCCGGGTTAAAGAATAATAGTTATTTTCAGAACGGATAAGAGGTGAATAAGACGAATAATATTTGTACACGATCGTGATCTCAATCTTGAGATGTTGCTACGTTCTTCCGAAAGTGGCAGATCCTTTGAGCTTCAATTTCGCAGTATGCCAAAAATAGTTAGACTATTATTATGTTATATATTTTATTTTACCAAATACTAGAAAACGCAATCGTTATAATATGGCTTTGTTGTCGGTCTACCGTTCTGTAATATTTAATAATCCAAGGCACAATACAAAAATAGAAATAAGAATGACTGATTTATCACTGTCAAAAAATAGATTTGTATTTTGTGACTGTTATTAGGTACGTAATTTTAGACAAAATTTTGTAGAGATTTGGTAATTCTGTAGCTCTGCCTACCTCACTCCGGGAATGAAGGCATGAGTTTATGTTTTTTTGTCTAGTCGCTTAGCAGTTTTAAGGACTATGATTGTCATGCGATAGCGGTTATTCCTTGCCTTATATACTTATCGTATATTCATTTTACATCTGGGCTACTATGTGTAACCATGTCAAGTGGTCGTAATAAAGCAAATTATAAGAGACTTCCTTCCATTTTGATTTAATGCGCCTCTTTGACATACTTCCATAATGGCCCCGCAATCAAGTCGGTTGACCGCAATAACGCTCACATTGAAACAAAGAAAAAAAGATTTCTATTGTGAATTAATAAGTTTACTTGACTTCTAAAATTCATTGATTTTCTTGCTATTTCGCCAGTCTATTGGTTGAAAGCACTTAGGAATCTATTTGTGGCAAGATGATTTTTATAGCCAAGGGGCACTTAACAACATACTAAATTTCATCAAATAATAGATTTAAATGAAAATTTTAAGTTTACTTCAAATAAAAAGGTTGAATGAGTTACCATCAGAATAAAATTTTGTAAAGATATCATTACTTGAATGCTGCTCAGATATCTTAAGATGTACAAGTCAAGGGTTTTGAGACCCTAAGACCGAAATAACAAATTCATCTTGACTGAGATTCCCGTCTCAAGACTCACAAGAGTAAATGTCAACGAATAAAAAACCGGCCACGTGCGAGTCCGACACCCTTATTTTTTTATATATTTTTATTGTTATAACGGTAATAGTTATAATATAATTCGCTCATTGAATACAAAACGGACACATTCCAAAATAATTTGCTCTTCCATTAAAAATCGTATTCCCACCGCTTCTAATTTTAAAATGCAACACTGACTCATTTCGGATTGTGTCTGTTTTGTATTCAATGAACGAATTTACCGCGTGGTTGCCAGCTTTGCCATGTGTTTGCCGGCTTAGAATTGTACCACTCCATGTCTTCCTGTGGAGTCGTAAGAGATGAGATGACTAAGGGATTAAAGGCTTGTAGTATTGTTAGGCGATGGGCTTGCAACCTGTCACTAATATACACATGTCATGGTAAACATATTTAGCCTGTATGTGCCAAATGTGGTTATAGAATTAACAACTAGTTGTCAGAGTTGTAGGTAAGTAATTCTGTAGCTCTGCCCACTCTGGGATGAAGGCGTGACGGTAGGTATGTATGTAGTATAAATAAATCAGCTTTTAAAAAAATCACGTGGTTACCTACACATTACATTGTAACAATGTCCATACAAAATGCGATAACGTTTCTCTTTCCATATAACTTAATCCGAATTTACGATTTTTTATTATGTTGTTGATATTATGAACCAAAGACAAGAAAATGTATGTAATAGGGCATGATTTGGGTACGGTACGGAACCCTAACTTTTGACGCGTCTTGAGACGGACAATTAAGTCAAGATGAGGACGGTAACCTCGACGCGCTCGATTCGAAACTTCGGGTATCTCTTTTAGTCGTCACTCGAGTCTAAATGGAGAGTAAGGGATAGGGTTTTTTTAACTTAAGGCCACAGTATATAAATAAGGCCCTTAGTTTAATTACAGTCATTAAATAATTATAGTGTTTCTGTAAGAAATAAGTTCCTGTCAAAAAAATATTTTTTGGGACAAGCATTTGTTGCCAACCGTTCTTTTCTTTGCACAATCGTCATTTACTCGTCCAGACGATTCTAACAAAGGCCTAACACGACGGGTTTATCATGTGTAATTTAGGAGTTCCAATGGCTACCCTCAGTCTCCATCATCAAACCAGCTCGATGGAACTGTACTATTGTATTGTCATCAGAACTAAAGGCGTATGCAAATTTTCAGCTTTATCGGAAAGCGGAAAGTGGGTCAAAGGACGATAGGCGAAAATGTCCCCACCCACCAACAGAGATAAAACATGTGCCGGTTTATAGATCTTGGCAACATGATGGTAAATCATAATCATATCGTATGGGATTTGTTTGAAAACGAACACATTCTTGGCTTGGCTCTTGAAAGGTTTTTTTTCATTAAAAAAATCCCATCGATATTGCTACTAAAATAGGTATTTTGTCTTTTTTTGGGTCCTTTTGAACATATGGACATGCATCCCGTAACTGTTGGAGGGTGGGGACGGTGTCCATACATAATTTCCCATCAACCTTTAGCTTGCGAGATTTGACCATTACATGCATACATTGCAAGTAAAATAAAAACCAACCCTGAATTGGATAGAAGGTTTATATTTTACACGCTCATAGTGCCGTTTTGTAGTGCCCCCAACCCTCATTAAGAAAGGTTTCACTTGAGGATTTCTAGCCCTATTAGAAGAGTAAAATATGCTCAACACGGTGGAACCCACTTATCTTTAAAGGTCTGAGAGAGTACATTTTCAATGTTTTTTTATTCCAATAAACAAATTCGTAATTCATAAACACTGAACGATAGTGTTTTTAATCCTTTATGAAAATAGTAATGGCATAACCACACAGAAAATAATAATGGCATAGACATACAGTCGCAGAATGAAAAGGTTGACCACCTTAAGACCTCGCTTGCTCAGTATAAGTTAAGAGTATCTGCTTGTCGACCGAGTATGACACAGTATGAGTTAACGTTATTTTGTTCGTAAGTACCTATAAGTACTTCAGTCAAATTAGTTAATATGAAATAATAACATGTATTTGATAGATATTATGAAATTGGCAGATTTATTTTTATGTATCTTAGGCTCGTATTAATAAACTCATCTTGGCTGAGATGCGCGTCACAAGATATGTCAAAGTAAACGTCAAACTATAGAACACTGTCATTTTTGACACGTCTCGAGAAGAGCATTAGAGTTGTGATTAGTTTATTAATACGGGCCTTAAATATGTGTTATTATACAGGGTGTCTCATTCAAATCGGTCAGTATGGGAAAGTCTGAAACTATAAGACATACGAAGATTTGTTCTTAGGAACCATGTCACCGATTTTGATAAAAAGAAAAACTGCATACATACATTTGAAAAAAAAACTGTATCCAGCTAGGGACTCGAACCTGGTTGTTTTGAAAAAATAAACTTACACTATTTCTATTCAGATATCGATTGTGTAGGTCTTAAGCAGTAAATGTTTTTTAAGAAACATGATGTCTAAAATCCAGAAAATACATTGTTTTCACATAATTTTAATTAATTTTAATAGATGTTCGAAGTGACCACCGTTACAATATTCAACAAGTTCAGGCATGTAAAATTGTTTTTACCTAAACGTGTTGAATATTGTATTGAAAAAAAAAAACGTGGTCACTTCGAACACCTACTATGATAAATTAAAGTATGTGAAAACAATGCATTTTATTCATTTTAAACATCATGTTTCTTAGAAAAAATTACTGCTTAAGACCTAAACAATCGATATCTGAATAGAAATAGTGTAAGTTTATTTTTTCAAAACAACCAGGTTCGAGTCCCTAGCTGGGTACAGTTTTTTTTTCAAATGTATGTATTCAGTTTTTCGTTTTATCAAAATCGGTGACATGGTTCCTAAGAACAAATCTTCGTATGTCTTATAGTTTCAGACTTTCCCATACTGACCGATTTGAATGAGACACCCTGTATAGCTTTGTAAATATTGTAAATTAATTGAATTGTATACGTAGCTCGATCAGTAAATTTGAATGTTATTTTTCAAGCAATTGACAATTCTTTTCGTGATCAGTTACTGAATGTTTTTTGGTCTACTTTGTTTAGCAAGAAATTATTTATTTCAGTGTTTAATTACCTACAACATATGAACTTTGAAGAGTCTTACCTCACCTCAGAAACAGTGGCCACTGCGACACACCAACTATCAGCTTCTCACTTCCCACCGCTGGGATGCCCACGAAGGTGTAATAGCAGGTGATCAGGATGGTTATCACGAGACACAGATTTGCTACCAAGGAGAACGGAACCAGGAACTTGAGGTAGCGTATCTGGGCTATGAGCACGAGGGGAATGAGGAGGAAACCGCAGTAGGATTCCACGGAGAACAGATGAGCAGGGAAGAAGTGGTCACAGATCTGGAAGTAGTAAAAACAATAGGTTAAGTGTGTGGGATGTGCAAGGGTTTCATGCCACTTGACTCAATTACTGACTGACTGTCTTGACGGGTTTTGGTCATTTGTTGTTCTACAGGATTTGCAATATAATCTTGCGGAACTTGACTCTTGTATGTCAAGTGGGGTAAGGAAAACTACTGGGAAAGAGACACTGTAGTATAAAGCAGTAAAATTTTGCTTCTTTTTGTTTAATATGAAAATAAACTAAAATGAATAAACGGTTCTCCCCTACTACACCGAATTTCATAAAAGCTAATTTCATTAGGTATACCAACATTTAAACAACAGCTAAACTTGTATGTCCTAAATGATTCCTAGACTTAAAATTATATACCCTAATGTTTACATGAACCAAACATTAAATGTTGTATATCATAAAAACTAATAATGATTATTCCTAATGATTAATAGATCTAATAGTCATGTCCTAATGACTGTTTGAACTAACCATTATTTGAACGAAATATAATTTAAAACTATTACTCAATTGGATCAATTTTACCCACATAGGTTAGGTTAAAGTTGCGACACGCGCGAAGCGCCTCACCTACGCGGAATAGGAGCTCCGCACAGCGCAGCTCCGTCGACATTAAATGCGGTTGTTTAGGAATATATGTAATTAATTAGGTTTAATAAACGTTAGGTATTAGACTTGCAAGGTTTAGTAATATTCGGGGTTTAAAGGAATCTGATAACTAAAATTAGGTCTATTAAGAATCGGACATAAAAAATAGATATAACGTAAATTCGGGATGCTAAAATTAGGGCAAATGAATAGTTAGGAAAAATCAAAATTCAGGTTTTTGATTTTAGGGCTAATGAAGTTAGTGTTAGTGTAAATAGGATTTTTTTCGGGCTACGATAGGAGAACATGAATAAACACAATTGAAAAAAAAAGGAAGAAAACGTAAAATAAAACGTTTTTTGTACCTATAGGGACTTGGCGACCCTTTTTTTATGCTACGGAGAACGCAAGCGAGCACACATTCCACCTTGATGGTAAGTAGGACCCATTGACATTTGTATTCCCAAGACTACAATTTTAAGACTGCAATCCTACAATCCCCAATGCGTTGCCACCTCTTGGGGCTAAGATAGAATGACTCTATTCCGTTAACGAGTTTTTTGCCTATTTCAAGTAAGACCTATTAAATATGTCATATAAAAAAAATACTTTGTAGTAATAATGACATTAAATTAGTAGAATGGGATAAACAAAAAAAATTCAAAGATTAGTTTGAGTCGGCACATTGCTAATTTATGGTTATGGAACTGTTAATAACTTATTACTTAGGGTTAGGATTCTCGTGGCATTTTTGGACAAGAAATGCAGTGGAGTCGTCATTATTTACTTTTTATAATTGAATGAATGACTGAATGGTACAAATCTTAACTTATGTAAAATGATACGTAAACGATTTCCATTAAATTATTTTACGACTCGAATTAAATTTTCCACTTACTCAAGCTACCAATCGCCTGATCATTTCATCAAATATTATACCTTTTTGGTTGACTAAAAATTATCTTCAAATAAAGTCAATCACTATGACATTTTTATATTGTCAATCTTGACAATTCACACAAATCGTAGTCTCATTAATTTTCGGAAGCAACACATAATTTACGAAACGTTGTCGACGTGACCTTAAATAATAAATAAAATGAATTTTCGTCAAGTTAGAAGAATTTTGGGATGGATAGAACCATATGAAGAACTTGTATATAGCGAAGAAAGCAAAACTATATATTGTTCATCTTGTGCAGTAAGTCTGACGCTAAAATAAGACTTGCAGTTTCCGACAGTAATCTATGGCTCACTGTAGACGAAACAGTTGACACTGTTGGCAATTGTGTCGTAAACGTTATCGTTAAGTCTTTGGAAGATAATTTGCAAAGACCGTATTTGTTAGCCTGTAAAGTTGTGACTCTAGTAAATGCTAATACAATTGCTTCTGTGGTTGACGACAGCTTAAGGTTTTTATGGGAAGAGAACTACACAGAAAATATAAATAAATTTTTGATATTCTGCACAGACAGTGCTGCGTACATGCTTGCCGCTGGTAAGATCTTAAAGAAGACATACACCAATGTTAAACACGTTACTTGTTTAGCTCATGGTCTACATAGAGTCGCGGAGCAAATTCGATCTGAACATAGTTTGGTAAATACTTTAATATCAAATGTATAAAAAATATTTTTGAAATCGCCCCACCGCGTTCGACTTTTTAAAGAATATGCTCCAAATATACCATTGCCACCAGAACCGGTAATCACAAGATGGGGCACCAGTGGGGCTAGACAAGTTGCCATCGTTCACGAACGCTAGCGTTAGGTGATCACTGGCGACATGTGTTGTCATTGAAAAATGTATGGGAATGACTACTACCGAAGGAAATCAATGATAAAATAGATCTTAGAAATAAACTGAAACAAATCAAATGGCAAGCAAGACACTGCAGCCTCAGACTCCAACTCGAAACACGCACACTCTACAACCTTGCCAAGAAAGAGGCCGAAAAAGCCCTGAAGGAATACTCTGAAAAGGGCTGGCTCGACAAACTTCAAGATCCGCGAGACAACAGATCACAAATGTGGCGTATCCAACGGAACATGAAAAAGCCAATTGCCAAACTACCAAACATCACGGGATGCAGTACGGAGAGAGAAACAATCGACTCACTCACCGACACAGCCATAATGAAAGAGGCCAAGATAGCAAAAGACGATGAGGGTACCGAAAAGACGACTCCATTTCAACCGCTTGACCTAACGTGTAAGAGCGAAGTCCAACGCGCACTAAGCAAATTCAAAAACAAGAAGGCCCCAGGTCCAGACGGAATCAAGGCAGACGCCCTCAAACTTGGGGGAGAAGTCTTCACTGACGCATTCGTGCCTCTCGCGAACTTTGTATTGTCCACAGGGTACTTCCCTAACCGTTGGAAAACCGGCGTGTGCATATTTCTGCACAAGGCCGGCAAAGATCACCGTCAGGCATCATCGTACCGCCCAATCACACTGCTCAACATCATGGGCAAGCTTTGTGAGCGACTGATCTTGACAAGACTCACTGCTACGGTCGACCGGCTGCAACCACCATTCCAGCATGGCTTCACGAGGGCAAGGGGAACAGCGACCCAGATCCTACGTACTGGAAAAATAATTACTGACGCGCTAGCCGCGGGAGATAGCGTCTCCATGATATCTACGGACCTCTCGAAGGCCTTCGACTCGATCAACCACAAGGGCCTGATCAACAAACTTCAAAATAAAGATGTCCCCAACAATGTCATTAAAATAATTGAAAACTACCTCTCAGATAGAAACCTGAAAGGTAGATTCAGAACCACCGAAACCGACGACAAACCGATACCTCACGGCGTGCCACAAGGCTCTATCCTGGGGCCAGTCATCTTCAATCTGTACGTTCATGACATCTGGGACATACACGACCACATCAGAGGACTCAAACTCTCACAGTATGCGGATGACCTCTGCATACTTAATAGAGCCACGAACCCAGACCATGCGACCATACGCGCTGTGTGGGCAGCGGAAGCCATCGTTGACTACTATACGAGATGGGGACTCAAGTGCAATATAGATAAAACTGAGTGCATCATGTTCTCGAAAAAGAAAAAAATACCAGCCAACGGTGAAACTGAAACTACAAACGCTGCACTACCAAAAACAGATCAGATATCTCGGCGTCATTTTCGACAAACACATGAAGATGAACCAACACACCGAGAAGGTAGTGAAAAAACTAAAGCAAGTCAGAGGAGCCCTTAGCCCTATAATAGGATACTATGCGAGGACAGAACTGGAAACGAAATTGGCCATCATACAGACCTGCATCCTACCGCTGCTGGACTACGGAGTGGTGCAACTACTCTCTAGGTACAGCGCAACAAACCTGTGCAAAATTGAACGCCAATATAGAATGGCACTGAAAAGCGCCGCACAATTACCAAGACGAACACCCACAGAAGCGATCTGGGAGATGGCTGACATCGAAGCCTGGCACCTACGTGCCGAGGACCTCAACACCAAGATGCTGGAAAATATCGCAAGATTACAAATAAAAGACATTGAAACCCCCGGCGACGCATACATGGCGTACGGCGAATTCAACCCCCTAAGGGTTAATTACAGAATAGGCGAAATATTGTATGACACTAATAAAAAAGTACATAGGCGGTGGCCTATCGATAAAACGAAAACCCCGCGTCCCCTTAGAATACCATAGTCTGTAAGCACACAAAATCAACGTAACCCGTAATCTGTTTGTATAAATTTATTACGAATAAATAGAACACAGCAAACACAGATCCACTAGGACATAAGTTAGCTGACGCACCCCTACACGGCCCACCGGCCATAGGGACATTTTATGTAGTACACAAAGTAGGCAAATAAATGATATTCTGATTCTGATTCTGATTCTGATTCTGTGTTGTCATTGAAAAATGTATGGGAATGACGTAAGTCACGTGATATATCACTCGTTACAACTGACATGCTGAAAACTGATTGTCTAGCCTATTTAATTTTGACAGCGCCAAGTGACAGGTGATCTCCAAAGTGATCGCCTAACGCTAGCGTTCGTGAACGATGGCAACTTGTCTAGCCCCACTGGTTACAGGCTAGTTACTTTGAAGATATAAAAAACGTTGTGATGCAGTTAAATAGTAGAGATGCAATTGCTATCAGAAAAGTTCAAGCTTTATTAAGAAATGAACATTTGAAAAATAAGTAAAAAATTTATACAAGATTGCTACGAAATTATACCAGATTCAATAAAACAATTAGAATGTACAAATATTTCAATAGATGAAAGTCTCCTAATAATTGACATTGTAACAAGTACCTACACTGAACTCGCACGGAACTGAGACTGTGCGAAATAAGCTGGAATATGTACTGAATAGAAGTCCAGACTTTTACGAAGTGAGAGATATGGTAGATTTTGGAAATCATACTCAGATTCTAAAGCATGCTACATTAACATCGGTGGATGTTGAGCGATCATTCTCGACACATAAATGGATTTTTAACAAGTTAAGAAATCGCTTTACTCCAGAAAATATGGAACAGATTGCCACAGTATATGCATTTCATAATCTTAACAATAATTTAACATCAGATGAGGATAACATGCAAGATTTTGAAACTTTAATTCCAATTTCTAATTATTCAACATCATAGATAGATAGTTGTGTTCAAAAACCTATTGGTTTACTCTAATACCTCACTTCCAGTATAGGATAATCAATTTGTTTGTTTATAAAAAGTAATGTTACTTACTATATTTTTGTCATTAATTATCATTCATTCATTCATTCAATCATAAAAGTATCTATAATAACGACTCCACTGCACTCTGTTCAAAATTGCCACCAAAAATCCCAACTCTACAGCATTTGTCATTTGACACTAAACAATAAAGTTCCATTTTAATGGACATGAAAACGTCACTCATTTAATACAATCATTGATTGACAGTTCGGGTGCCATCGTATATTACCTATTAGAGATTTATTTAAATGTAATATTTGCATGCCAGTTGCTGGTAAAATGTGTGAAACCACTTGAACTGTAATAGTATTTTTCGTAATCGTGTTATAATAGAGAGCTTTTTAGTCGAGTACCGTGTTTAGGCCACGAAGCTTGCTGAGTGGCCAAAGTAAGGAACGAGATTAAAAAGCTTAATTATGACACTATTGTGAACAATACTTTTTGTACGAGTTCATTAAAATTAATAATGTAAGTCATTAATACGAGTATATAAGAAAACTAAAAGTAGATTTTTGACAGATGATGCGACGCTGCTACGTTCCGAAACGACACAGATTGGCAATTTTGTATCGGATCGAGGCTCCTTAAACAAGGACACATATATGGAAATCCGAAGTTCTATTTTCAAATTTTTTTCGGTTGTCTAGAGCGTATCGAAATAGTTATTTCGGTTGTTTCGGAAGTAACAACTATGAAAAGAGTGACGTTGCAGTATTCTCTATGAAATCTTTGTACACAGATTTTAATCGACGTATAAAAAAATAAATAAAACACTCAATCTCAATCTTTTTTTGTTCGTTTTACTGCAACGTCACTCTTTTCATAGTTGTTACTTCCGAAACAACCGAAATAACTATTTCGATACGCTCTAGACAACCGAAATAGTTATTTCGGTTGTTTCGGAAGTAACATCTAGACTATTCAACGATGAAAAGAGTGACGTTACAGTATTCTCTATGAAATCGTAATACACACATTTTAATCGACGAGTACAAAAACGACTTTTTTATACCACATTTTAAGCAAATAAAGAATATTTGATTTGATTGGATTTGATTAAAGCTAGTTATTTTAAATAAATAAATAAATATCAGGGGACAATGTCACACCAATTGACCTTGTCCCAAACTAAGCACAAGGCTTGTATTATGGGTACTAGATAACTGGTTACTAGTTGGTGGTTTACTGGTTGTTTGTCCTCACACCGGAACACAATGCAGACACTGCTGCTTGGCGATAGATTAATAGATAGATGGTGGTGGATGGCGATCCGGACGGACCCTGCACCTACCAACCCTAGGATTACCTTTTTTTTTTAAGGAAAAAATTCTATTGACAAAGTCAACCAGCTATCTTTTACGGTTCATGAAAGGTTATTTATTTATTTTTATTTCTTTATAACAAGTTACAGTATTTGTTATATAATGCTAAAAGTATGTATGATACGGTGTAGTGGACAGAGACCTTGAAATGAGGTCGTTCACATCTATCAAAGGATAGATGACACCCGATATTTCGTCGGATCCGACACTCGATAAGTGGGAACCCGCTCTCACTGTAAAGTCACTGTCAATACAACTTGTTGACAATGTAAACAAACCTTTAAGCCAAGATTTCTTCATGAATCTTGACACTGGCAGATCTTCAACACTACTATATCCATAAGCTATTTAATCATTCGTTATCTGCCTGTATATTCTTTGGATTACGTCATATGATTAAAAAAATAAATTCGTGACCTTTTAACACATCAAACAACGG